>VZRF01006153.1:9217-85683 GCA_013396875.1 Vireo altiloquus
CGCTGCGGCTGCGCCTCCCGCCGGCTCCGCGCCGCTCCCGTTAACGCAGTTCCTTCTGGGGCTGTGGCCCGGCGAGCGGGCTCGGCAGGGGAGGGCGAGCCGAGGGTGCTGCTGGTGGGTTTGCTCGGCACCGCGCTGTCTGCGCCGGCTCCGGGATGAGGGCGGCTCCGCTGCCGCCAACAGGCGCATCCAGCCGGGGCTCCTGCCCCTCAAGGCAGGGTCATCGCGGTGTCCCGTGCCGGGCACTCGGGGCACCAGTGTCCTTGTGTTGGCACCCAGCTGAGCCCCGCCTGCCCTCGGGGGCGGTGGGACTGCGTGATCCCCCACCCCGGAGGGTCTGGGGAAGCTGTGGTGGGGCGTAAGGGTCACTTAATGACCGTGCAAGGCAGGGCCAGAGAAGGTGCCTGACATGGCCCGGGACTCGAGGGTGTAATTGGATCTCGGCCTTCGTGGCTGTCATGTGCTGCCTTCAGAGTTGTTTGCTTGGCTGTCGCCGGTGGTGGGAAAACATTGGGGGAGCCTTTGCACATCACACTGTTGGCTCTTGTGAAGGGTCTGTATCCTGAAGGGCTAATTTGGGGCCTCCCCATCAAGAGGTCGTTGTGGCTTGACGCACGCCTGTCTGTATGGAGCTCTTTAAGGACCTCCTTAGCAGAACGTGGTGTGTTGTGACATTGGTTATCTTGGTGTGTGCTTACCAATCGATGGTTGTAACTCATTTGACTAGACAGGAGGGGTGATGTACTATGATAAATGATGCAAGTGAGATCTGGCCTGCAACAAGCCGGTGTCACACACCCCCCCCATCACCATCCAATTATAATGTAACCAAGTCCCTTGAAAATTAATGTATAGTGAAGGGTGACGTACGTATGTAATCTGAGTATTGTGGAAAAATACCAGTATGTAGAACTCCAGGCCAGAAAGGTTGTCTTGAGCAGCAGGCCAGCTGTCCCTCCTTTCTTAACAAAATGATCTCACAATTTTACTTCCCCTTTCAGTTTTTGTGTCACAAAAGAACACTCAGTAATACTTATTCCAGAAATCTCCAGTCTCTATTCTCTCTCTCCATTTTAGTTCTCTTTACTTTTCTGTAGCTCAACCTTTCTGTGACACATGAGCTGTATAACTTGGAAGATGGGTTCCTGGAAAGTGTCTTTAATTCCTTGGCTATGACAGTATAAAATACTACTGGAGTTAAAAAAATCCTGTTGATGTTGTAACTGGGTTGTGTTTTGGAGACTGTGACACTCACGCTGTATAGTGTTGCTCAGTGTATAGTATAACAAGAAGTTTCTGGGGTGGGAGGAAAGGAAGTTTACTTGGGGAACAGCCAAACTGCCACTACAGGCTGCACTTGCAAATCCTATGCAGGCAGCCCTTAGTGAAGTTATGCTTGCTGGAAAGTTATCTAAACCCTTGTTTTGCTTGAACATCAGATGGGGCAAGGTGCCAGCAAGTGAAACTTGGCTTTTCTTTGTTTTCTTGAAACAAGGAAGAGAATTACAAACCTGAGTCTTTCTCTTTTATTGTTTTTATATAGAGATAAAAATGATATTGGAATCTGTTCTTGAGGATGGGTGCAAGTCTGGCATACTTTTATTTCCCATTCTCTTTTTTTTAACTTTAGTTTTCTGAACCAGTTATGTGAGGCTCCCTTTGGAGCTCATCAGTTTTGAGTTTGCAGGGCAGGGTGTATGTAGATATGTGTGTCTGTGTGCTTGTGAGGTCTTATGGGCTGAAATCCTGACACAACAGTTCAGGAATCTGCATTTGGACAGCAGCATCCAAATAGAAAACCAGACGTGGTTCCACCTGCTCTTTGCAGACTTCTCCAAAAAACTTGACTCATGTTTGCATGTTTCCATGATCTTTGGTGGAAATGTATGACATTATTATCAATAGCCAGCAATCTACACAGAATTCTTTAAGGTCTTTTTTTAACTAGTTGGTTGCATTTTGTCAGGCTTCCACTAAAGAAAAAGCTAAAGTATTTAAAATGTAGGCATGTGGAAAGACTTCCTCTGTGGAGTGTGTGGTAAACGCTTTCTATATGGCAAATGCAGCAAAACAGCATTAGGCCATATATTAGAGCAGTTACAGTAATGGAAGTAATAGAGCTAAGTGAAAATGCCAGAACTCTTTACACCATTTCAGGTTAAAATACATTTAAGTAATTAGAGAATCTAGATTAACTAATAGGTCATAGAGGAAATGTGCACCTGGATTTACCAGAGTGAACTGCCCTCAGCACTGCTTTGAATTCTGCCTTGTCAAGAGTTTAAACAGTTTTTACTTGCGTGCTCCTAGTATCTCTTAAAATAGTTCTGAAGGGAGTTCTGAATTATTTTTAAAATAGTCTTAAGTTATTCCACAGTTGTATATTCTGAGCTTTTAGCATCAGGAAGTGGTGCAGGATTGTCCAGCATTTAAGAGAGGAAGAGCAGTAGGGTGTACATTAACTTGGGGAGTTGCCACTGTCAGCCAGATAAATTATCTTAAAACACAAAAAAATGCTTCTGAGTTTCTAAATGTTTCTAATGTTGACTAACATTTGTCATAGTTTTTATGATATAAAATAAAAACATATGTTTTCAGTGTCACATTCAGATTCACTTTTACCATATGTGTTTTTTTCCTTAGAATTTGAGATCTCAGAATTTGAGAAACTCATGCCTCTGTTTTGAGCATTTAATTCCTGATTTCCTTTTATATCTGCTTACCTTGAAGACGAAGCTAAAAGCTAAAGCTTAGACAAATACCATTAATCATTTGGATCTGGAGAATGAAATTGTCTGTCCTGAACTGTAGAACACACCATAAACAGTTTCTACAACACAGGATAAAAGGGCCTTTTGAAATCTGTTCAATTATTTTATTTTCTTGTTATCTTTTTTTCCCCTGCTAAATGGAAATAGTTGTCCAGATATTAATAAGGACTGATGATTCTCAGACTAATTCTCAGTAATTCTCCTCTGGAAAGAACCCTGTAAGTCTGCATTTTTAGCTCCTTCTTAATTGTAGAAAAGATGAGAAAACAACTTTGGTCAGCACACATGGTAATTTCTTTGATAGTTAGGGATAGTCTTGAACTGCCTTGTCCGATATATGCTGAGACCAAAACCAGTATCAGTAGATCTTTGCTAATTACCTACTGCCTTAGCAAAAAAAGTTTAAGACTTTTGACTTTTTTCCTTAATTTTGTTGAAAAGTATAGCCAAATGGATTAAGGATTGTGTAGAAAGATAAAAAAAATCTCTTATTTAAGATGACTGCTTTTTCTCTTTAAAACCCTGCTATTGTGTTAATAGTATGAGTCAGAAGGATGAATCAATCAAAAGTCTTTACAGAGTAACAATAAGAAATGTTCTGTGTAGCCTTTATTTTTCTTACAGATCAAAGGCTGAAAAAACCTAAACCTTAAACAGAAAATAAATACAAAGATGAAAGAATGCATTTGGTCTTTGTGATATCCAAAGGTTGTCCTAAATTGCATATCTGAAACAACAATTATTGCTCTAGAATCATACTTCAAATGAAGCTTATGGAAGCACGTTTTTTTTCCCCTCACCTTTGTTCTTTTAAGAAAGGTAGATAAGGGCTGAATGAATTAAAAAAAAACAACCCAAGACATAAAAAAATTCACAACCTCTCTGGGAAATCTTGATCAAAGCTGTGTAAATAGCATTTGCTTCCTATGTGGATGTCAGCACATGTAGCTGCAAAAGTCTGGTGAATACCTTGCACACGATGAGGCCCTGAAAAAGACTTGTAATCCAGAAAGTCCAAACAAGGTGGTTCCCCACCTGGCAGCCTGGATTCCTAGGGAGAGGCTTTGGCAGACTTTTCCAGAAATGCTTGTCCAGATGAAGCCAGCTAAGGTGCACTGAGAGAACTTTGAACCTCTCAGAAGATTGTAGGAGATGGACTTTCCACCTTCATGGTGAGCTGCGAGGGAAGGCCAGCAGGACAGGACTGAGGGAGGACAAGAAAGTAGATTATTCTTTAAAAGACAACAACAACAAAAAGGGTTGTGTATGTCACTTTCAGCCCTTAACATTGCTTTGATACAGACTAGACTGAGGTTACTGAGGTCTCTCTTCTACTTAACAATAGGAGTTTATGTTTGTGCTCAACTCTAAACAGAGAGACCTCAATTTTCTTTTTGAACTCTTAATGGAATCTTTTCAGCTACTAATGCAAAATAATCAGCTTGAAAAATTAGAGTAATTTCAACCTGCCTAAAAGAAGTGCAGCTGGGGCTGCAGATGTGCTGTGGACTCTGAATGGCTGGGCAGAGCCTCTAATAAACAGAGAGTGGGACTGACTGAACCATCCTCATCCAAGGTCAGGTCTAAGTGTGTGACTGTGGAATTCCTGACTGCTCCTGCAAGTCACTCAACGGTGGCAGCTTGTTAAATAAGCCTTTGTCATGAAAATACAGAAATGCTGAGGGATGTTCACACATGCTGGTTGTATAACACAGTTGTAAAGCTGCAAAAAGTATTTTAAGATGCATTAAAAGTTATTGTGCTGTGTGCGTATCAGGCCAGTTGACCAGTTGGCATTTTAATTTTTTTTTTAAAAATGATGATAAGTATTTGCAATGATTGATGATTATGATAAGTTGCTGACTTTTTCATAGTAAATTGTGAAAGTTCGAACCATGCAGATGCATATACTGGTATTTGATACAATAGTTACACTGGAGTGTGTGTAGTGACGTGTAGTGAACAAATAGTTTTTGACATAAATGTGATCTTTTCATCTATCTCAACACAGCAAAAGGAAAAGATGAAGGAGGATCCCATTTGGTGTCTACAAGTACATGCAAATATTTGACTTGAGAGGAAGCAAAAATACTTTACCCTGATTCACCCACTGTATTTGGAAGAAAAATTGAGTTGTCAAGAAATTGCAAATCTTATTAAAAGACTGGAAAACCTTGCCTAGAGGTGGATTTGCACTGTTTGTGTGGGGAATATAATGTACTCAGAGACTCAGTAGCAAGTGTTTACTTGCTTAGGGCATTTTTATATTAGGAATGGCCTTATTTTCTGTCTTCAAGATTTAGAGGTTTTTTTTAATTCTTCCAGTAGTTGGTGTCTTATTTCTGCTCCGGATGAAACAGTTGAGAGAATATTTTCTTGTGTATAAACAAACAGGGACAGATAAAGAGTGAATAGTGATGAGGTTTCTGGGTAAAGAAAAAAAGCTTCAAGTTAAAGTTAATTTCATGTTAAAATGTATGGAAATGTATTAAAAACAAAAGTATAGTTTGAAATAATAAAACAAATCTTTAATTATATATATGTGAGTTTTACAAAGGTACACCTGAGAAGAACAGAGGACATAAAAAGTTACTGATAGCTCTCTAAAATCTCCCTTTAAGTAAACTGTTGTCTTTTACTATTCACTTTTTCTATGTATATCCAAAAAATGATGGTCACTTTTCCTTGAAAAACCTATTTAGCCATTTTAGATAAGGGATACAGCATTATCCATGGCTGACTGAACACATACCAGGCAGGTATTTTTAGCTTCTTTGGTCTGAACGGATGCAAGTGGAAGTTCCACTTCAGTTGCTCGTGTTGTATGGAAAACAGGCTGGAGTTGGTGAGGCAGGGTTAGTGTGGGGAGCTGGACATTAGTCCTGGAACATAAAATGTCCATTCTTCTGAAATTACTATATGCAGTAGTGTGCAGCTGCAGAGTGATATATACAGAGGAGAAAATATATATATATGATGAGCATAATGTTTGAAACGTGCCAAGGAGGTTTGTGCTGATGGATAATACGAGCCCCAGGAGAAGATAGATGAGTTCATCATCTTGTGGCTTGGCAGCAATGGTGTGACTTACCATAGCTAAAAAAATATAATGGTGCTGAACTACCTGAAATTTTTCAAGCCTTTGTTCAGGACTCGTATGTGTTCATGGTAATTCATGCGTGACACCTCCGGGCTCCAGTTCCCTTAACATCTGGAACAATTATCCATAGAGCAGGAGAGAGAACTGAGATACCAAAACCTCTTCTGTGGTTCATTTAAAAACAAAACAAACTTCTCTTCACCCTCTGTCATCCTTTGTAAATTTTAAGCATATGGAGTAGTTTGGGCTGAGTAGAAATCCTTGCATGGTGATTTAACTTTGCTGTCTTGGGAATGCAAAGCACCTCTTGCCAGCTGGATATGTGGGATTGAGGAGGTGCTAGAGCACGCACTGGAAAATGGAAAGTCTCTCCCCTGTGGCAAAACAAAAGCTGGAGAGCTGCTGTCTGATCTATGGATGCAGTGGCTCCCAAAACCAGCAGTAAATGGTTTTCCTGACCTGCAGAACTCTTCCAGTCTGGGCACAACTATTCTCCTTCTCCCCACTGCGGGGTCCAGTCATGTTTTATCTCTCAGAAGAGGAACTGTGTGGAAATCTGCAGCAGGGATGGCACAGCTATCAGTGACATTCATAAGCTGAAGGGAGGAATCCATGACAGTCTTCAAGAGCAGTGTGCATTGGAAACATACAAGGAAGTGCAGTGCTGGTCTGTCCCACAATAGCAGAATACAACATTTTTTCTCTTACTTCATTTGCGAGCCAATGAAGCCATGCTTTCATACTCCCTTTATTGTTACTACTAAATTATTTGTTTTCTTCCTGAATTTTACTGTGTTTCTTCATAGCTGCTCTATATGGTAAATCTGTCTCCCATCTTCTCTAAGGGGAAAGAAAGACAGAGTAAATTACAATAGAAAAAAATGTTGGCTAAATTCTCAGAATTTAATACTGTTTTGCAGAATTGTACACTAGAGCTTGTGGTCATGTATTTAGTAAAGTCTGGCCTAAATCTAAACAAATTAAATATATGTATATTTTATAAATCTGGATATCTTCATGTATTTTATGACATTTGTTTTGGGTAATGAGTACTATTGAACAAGGTTACAGTGAGGGAAACTTTTTCCAGCTATCTTCACTGTGGTTACTCTGATTTTTCTGGCAGGATACAGTCCTTGTCTCACAGAGGTGAGCACCACACTGTCTGTGAGAAACCATCAACACAACTCTGAGCACTTAACAAAAATGAAAACAAAAGTTTTTCAAAAACACAGCTGCTTTGTTCTCACTGTAGTTAATGGAAGTAACATTGTGCCTCTGCCCATTCATACAACAACCAAACAAATACATGGCAAGGTAGTGTTTAAATTGGAGAAGTTTTATTTTGTCACCTGTCATGCAGGGTACTGAAATCTGCTGGTTTCAGCAGAGAAGCCAGATTGAGAAACACTTGCTCTGGCCTTGCCACTGCCAGCTGGTCCTTTTACCTGCACTGTTTTGTGTCCACTTCAGTGCTCCAAGGAAAGTCATTTTGTGAGGCCATGTGGTAAGCTGCTCTGAGAAGCCATCCAGGTTATAAATGACTTGGCAAAAATGGAAAAGAAGAAAGTGAGTGTTTATTTTGTGAGCCAATTTCCTGATCCAGTTCCCTAACATAGCCCCACAGACAGCTCTTTTGGCACAGCTGAGGTGCCATGGCAGGAGCAAGCCCCAGGCTCCTGCACCTGGCACCTGCTGAAGGAAACATTTTTCAGAGTACACTTTGCTAAGACATCTGCTTATTCTGAAGGAGGTGGTGAGACATCCATTCTCCAGAAGTTTCATTCTTCCTATATGTGGCCTTGGTCTCATCTTCACATACTGTGGCACCTCCTTCAGGGAGCTGTTTCCTGTTATGTTTGTACAAGTATCTCTTACCATGCAATTGAACATCTAAACCTTTGGTAGGAGAGTGAGATCCATTCATAGTCTACCTAAGAAGTCCACATAAAGCATGTGGATAAAACAAATCTCTCTCTTGTGTGGTAACTCCACCTTACATGTACAAAATGTGCTTCCCCACACCTTGCTAATGGACTGGTAGTTAGGGAACTGGCTAGCAAAAATATAAACAGCAGGGCTAAAAGTAAAGTAAAAAATCAGAGGAAAAGAATGTGCTGTGGGATCTTCCCCCCCCATTTCATTCACTAAAACAAAGAGCTAATTTCCATGCCTGTTGAACCTATTGCTGCTGTCTGTGTCTGCCTCTCCTTATCAGTGTTTGCAAACGTCCTCATGTAGCACTGTAGGATTCCAGCTGGCAGGAGTTTGCAGTGACAGTATGGTGTTTTTGTCAAATTACATCCATGTGTAGAAGGAAGCAGCATGATGGTGATGAATCTGAAATCTGCAGTGAACCTACTTCTCCATCTGAAATCAGCATCTGAAGTCACTGGTGCCTAACAGTAAACAGTCTCAGGTTAAACACCTTTCATAGGTGGAAGGCAAGCAGACTCCCACAGCACCACCCCGTTCTGCTATTTTTATGTTGTCCTTTAGTAGGAAAAATGAAGGGGAAAACAGCAGCAGAAACAAGTTTTTTCTTGTCTTTCATTGGCCTTAACCTTTATAAATGGGTGTCTTTCAGATCCATCACTCAGTACCACTCCAGATGGCTGGAATGGCCTCCTGCCCATAGGACAGAGAAAAGAGCAGCTCTACCATAAATCTTTTGAGCCCGCAGTCACCTGATCCTGAACTAGAACTGTTGTGATGCAGGGAGTAGTGCTGAGGAGGGTGTGTCTTGTGGGCACAAGAGGCTGTTTGTTTGAGTAGCCTATAGAAAAATGATCATGGTGTAGAGCAAGCAATTTCTTAGTGCTGAATTAAATGGCTTAGAGGGAGTTTTGATAAAGGCATATATTTTATGTCATCTGAGTATCTTGCATTAAACAGTTAGTAGTGCATGCCAGTCAGTCTGTCCAGGTGCGAAGGAAAATTAGTGACCTGGTGGTATTTGCTCTGAAGTATTCCTGTGTCTCCAAGGCTTATTTGGAAAAGCACCTTTAAGGCATTACTGGAAAATCTTGAACTTGGCCTAATTACGATTCAGATAAGTGCTTCCATTGCAAGCCTTTTTAGAAAAATCAAGAAATTATTTGAGAACAGATTCACTGCAGTCTCAGGCTGTTCTAGTCTTTTCTGTTCAGATGGTCATGATATTACAGCTAGATCAGCCTGTCAGCAAATTCTCAGTGAGTACCAATTTTGCCAGAGCACTGTGACAAAAATTTTAGTCTGCTCTGGCAGAAGAGAAAGGATTTGGTTTCTGCTCCAGTCTTTACAATATCCTCTGTGGTGTCCTGTGCTGAAGTCAACTTATAAATCCTGAAAATTGGTATGCAGTTGATCAAAGGTAAAGAAGGAGTGTCATTCAAGAAACAAGCCCTGTTCCAGTGCCCAGCCACCTCTGGGGGAAGAACCTTTTCCTAACATCCAACCTAAACCTCCCCTGACACAACTTCAGGCTGTTCCCTCAGGTTCTGTCACTGTCACCACAGAGCAGAGCTCAGTGCCTGCCCCTCCTCTGCCCTTCACAAGGAATTTGTGACTGCAGTGAAGTCTCCCCTCAGTCTCCTCCAGGCTGAACAACCCCAGTCCCTTCAGATGCTCCTCATAAGGCTTCCCCTCCTGACCCTTCACCATCCTCATCGCCCTCCTGTGGATGCCCTCTAATAGTTTAATGTCTTCTTTACGTTGTGGTGACTTCTTCTCAAGGTCATCTGGTGTATATTTTTACTGTCTGTTTTGTAATAGTTAACCTCAGAATTTGAAGTGGTCTGTTAATAAATCACCAATAATATGTCCAGCATCCCTGTCCCAGTTTATTTGCTCTAGTATTTTTATCCTGGCACAATATCCCCAGTATCCTAATGATGTTTCTTTGCAGTACCTTATCAAATTTAGCTGCACTAAAATACAGCTATGTGTGTGCATAGTTCTCTTTAGATATTTGGTGTGCCTTATTAAAAGCTCAGAGAAAAAAGAGATTGAGTTAGCAGTTTCAGTTCAGTTTATCAGCCCACGCCAGCAATTATTCCTGCTTCACTAATTGTCAGGACTTGCCTTTTCTTTTTCCTAAGTTCCTATTTCTCAAACTGAATTAGTGTTTTTACTTTTCTGCACCCAGTACAATGTATGTTTTTTTGGTTCAGCAGCAAATGGAAGGAGATGCAATTAAGTGAAAGAGCTGGCACACAGTGAGAGGCACAAGCTGCAACTGGGAAATTTTTCTCTTTCCTCCATTCCAAGTTAGGTTGATTACAGAAATTCAGCCTTTTAAAACATGTTTCTATGCCATCTCCAGAGGAATACAGTGGAGCAGTGATGTTCATTGGAACTGCAGTGATGGCTGTGTGAGGTGAAGTTCCAAACTGTAGGACATTATTGTAAAGAGCTTGTAATACAATGGATACATAGAGCAATTCATGGCCTGACACGGAGACTTTCTTATTGGAAAATATTGCTGCCAAAACCACCCCAAACCTCAATTACCTTGTTTGACAGGGTAATTTTAACTGTGGTAGTAAAATTAATTCTGTTAATGTCTTTCAATTAAGCTCTCTTTATACATATATATATGTATATATAAAAGTTGGAAGGAACAATATGGATTTGGTTTACGTGATAATTTTTTTTACACAAATACAGGCATTCCTGGCTAATTCAGTTTGTGGATTGTACACATGCTCATAAAAGTTAGCAATTTGGAGTCTTACCACAAGGTTTCCTGAAAATTCCTCATAAATTGTGTGTAGTTAAGTCCTGGTAACCCCCTCGGTTTATCTACATCTTTGTGCTTTAAAAATTTGTCCTTTGACTGATGCCACAGTTGGGATAAACCTCACAGGGTGTTAATAAAACAGTCAGGGTGAGGGAGAATATTTGTATGTTGTGTGTTTGTATATATTTGAGATGCAGGATTTGCTCTTAAATACTCTCTTTTTTTTTTTTAATGCTGTTGTGTGCCTTAAATAATATAAATCAAAGTACTCCCCAGTGCTTGGAAAGTTTGACTGGTTTTTGAAGCTGAGGACTTCTTTTTTCTTTTTGTAGAGCCCCATGGCTTGTCATGTTCTGCCATTAATTTTTGAAAATTAGACACAACTTCACAGTGTGATGATTAGAGGACTGGATCAACTCTCTTACAAGGATAGGCTGAGAGAGCTGGGTGTTTTTGATTCATTTGATGATGTGTGTTATACTTCTCACTTTTTTTTTTTTATTATTTACTCCTACCTTGCTTTAACTCGTCAGTCTGTTACCATTTGTTGGCACAAAGGACAGGGCATCCCTGGCTTGGATGTTTCATCATTTGAATATTAATTAGAGTCATCCTTTTTCCATAAAATTTTACCTGCAAAAAACGTATCTTGCCATGAAGCAGAAGAGCTGGGTTAGCTAGGCTAACTTCCTAGAGCAAGGAAGTTAAGTCTTATAATATGAGGCTGCATTTGTTTTGGGGGGAACTGGATGCTTGAAAGTCAAAGGTTATCTTCTCCTGGTTAGCAGAACCTTGCTCCTTCTTACTTTTTAACCATTTTTCTGTGCCATTTTCCTGGCAAGCTGTGTTTCCCTTAGAGATAAACTCATCTTCTAGAGTTGTGAGATTTTTCCCTGTGGGAAATTGTTAGCTCAGATCATTAAAAAACCAAGGTGCCTTGTGTTCACAATAAAAGAGTTTGTATGAATGACTGGCTGAGCTTGATTTACAACTTCAGCTACTGATGCTTTCCTGGATTTGTGGTTTACAAACTGTTTGGTTTGGGGACTCATCTGAGAAAATTGGTTTTGATGTGTTCTGGTATAGTAAAACTAATGTTTCCTAAAATTAAGAACTTTGAAGGAGCTGGAGAGTTTGGAGGCAGGTCTTGGCTTTATTCCATGAAATACAGATAGCAACCTGTGAACATGTATCACAAACATAAATACTATGAAAGAAACACATTTGCAGGTCTACACAGTCTGGTTTTATACAAACTTTGGGGTTTTTCTTTTCTTACCCTGTTCTGTTTATTTTTGCCTCTGCCTTTTCCTTGTTCCGGCGTTTTCCTCTAACTTGAGCTGCATTACTGCTTTGTGGTTTTAGTTTCAGACCTTAAAATGAAATGCCACTGGAGGCACACAGCCAGTGCCCTAAGAGGGCAATACATACCAGTCACGTTGCAGAGTAGAGAGGTGGTTTTAATTGAATTTCATTCTTGCAGAACTAGGTCATTGTTCTCTAAGGTTGTTTAAATTAAGTACAAACTAAAGCATTCTAGTTAAATTGATCCACTGGTCATTTAACAGCAAAGGATGTATTATCTTTACTGTCAAAGCTGGCATAGATAGTAGTGTAAATACAGAGTTCCCCTGGGCTTTATCCTTAGAACAGAACTTTAGGATAAGGAGCCAGTGGTGATATTTTGTGTGATTTTACACATGGAATTCTACAATGAATAAAGCTGAGCGTTTTGTGTGTAATTGTGTCACTGGATGATGGAATGACCCAGGCTGGAAGGGACCTCGGGAGCCTCTGGCTGAAAGCTTGGGCAGCACTAAGTTCAGCCCAGGCTGCTCAGGGGTTTATCCTCCTTGGATCTTGAAAACCTCCAATGCCAGCAATCCCACAGCATCTCAGCCCCCTCTAAGCCCCCTTCCTCTGAATATGTACATACAACGCATTGGAAATTGGGAAATTTTTTTGTTGTTGTTTCTTATGTTTAGTACCCTGGAAACCACTAAAACTTAGTTCAGTTCAGACATTTGTGAAATTCAAGTGACAGTTTTTCTCATTCATACACTTAGGAGATGTAAGATATTTCTCTCTTAAAAAAAAAAACAGTACCTTTTTCCTCCCCAAACTGCACACAAACAACAAAAAAGGAGAATTTCTTGAGTACTAAGTGTGTGACACTTTTGAAAATACACCTTTTTCCACTGCAGGAGCATATTAAACCTGCAATACAAATTTAAACAGAAGCAGTTCAGTAACAGCTTTTCACATTTCTCAGAGTAAATAAAATTATTAAATGAGAATTTGTATTAATATTTACTCTGAGACAGAGCTAATCTTTGAAGTTAACAGTTTTCTGACTCGGGCGTTAGTAATCAGATACCAAATAGGATTAGAAAGTGAAAATGGGTACTTTTATTTGTCTCCAGACCATTGGTACATAATGTAGATTACACAAATATAAACATAAAAGTTGACAATCATTAAAACTGAATTGCAGATGTTGCATTTGCTTCAGAATCTTCCTGCTCATTTCTCTGTTGCTACACTCACCATTTTCCATACTGTGGAATGGTTTTCTTCTTGTTTTTCAACCTCCCCTTTACATCATAACTGAGGCTCTCCTCTGGAGTGTATGTTTGTAATATTTGATTTCTAACAATCTTAGGCACTGTTTTTTTGTGGTGAAGAACATTTTTCAGTGTATGTGTGGTTGAAATGTTTTCTGGAAGGAGGGGGAAGAGAGACTGTAAATTTTAAACAAAGCTTTAATTAATGCAGTAGCACAATCCGAAGGATTGCAGGATTACAGGTGAACCATAACTGGGATCCAGCCATTTATGTAACTTACCCAACTCAAGACATCTTCTGTCTCTCTGGGCCTTTAGGTTGATCTACTAGTGAAACAACTGGTGTCTCTTGTAAAATTTTAATCCTGAAGGAGACTCGTTTCTTGGCTTTTTGTTTGTGGCTTAATGGCTGGATTAAAGTTTAAATTCTCTGTTTTTAGGAAAACTAGGCTGTCCATCCTCTTTTCCAAAAGAGCCAACACCTTTAGAGGTTGTCTATGTATTTTGAAGTCTCTTCCTTTCTTGTGCGTTGATTTTTCCCTTGAATATTTGCTATTCTGAAGAGGTGCATTTGGATAGTTCTCTAGACCACATCCCTGCCCAGGTCCCATTTTCTTTTTGCAAGGCTGGGAAAGCACTTGGGGGAAGAACTGGATGACATTTGTCCCTTTCCTTCAGTTACCTGTGATGCAGAACTCAGCTGAATTTGATGTCATGCATAACATGCTTCATGCTGGCTGTTTCTTCTGATGCATTCTGCACTGGTGTGTGTACTTGGGTTTAATCTTCAAATATTTTTCTGAAGTGTGTGGCTCAGATCTGCCAGCCGTGCCTTCCAAACACAGAACTCCTCCAGTTTTAATGTTCTGTGATTTAATTTTAGAAGTGTAACAGTTCTGCCTCCTTTGCTTGAAGATACTTAGAAAATATGTTAAATTTGCCCATTTTCCTCTGAGATTTCAACTGCAAATATCACTGAATGATGTGATCCAGGCAACTGTGGTTTGGGTCTTAAGAAGAACAATATTTGACATGTGCTTAGACTGCAGGCTGAGAGATTTAGGATGGACTGACTCAGTCATCTTCTTTGAAGAGCAGTTACCATCCTTACCCAAACTGATTCTGGGTTTAGATTTGCCCAAGATTTCCAGTTCTATGGGGAAGTGATGCTTACACAGGATGACAGCAGAGCAGGGAAACTTGGAATTGTTCTCTCCTGGAGGGCCTGTAGGAGAGCAGATTATCCAAATCAGGGGATGGTGGCAGTGCAGGGGATGTGTGTCCCTGGCAACTGGAGCCCTTGGATGCTTGCACAGTGTCTGATGTCACCAAATTTGGAAAACCAGAGGCAGCAATATCACCACAGGACCCTTGCTGTAAGCAGCAGGGGAGGTAGCAGAGGTATGGACTAAAGCTGGTTTAGAGAAGCAAAAATTAAAGTTCATTTCTTTGTAAGCTCAGTCCTGACACTGATCAAATGTGACTTGTTCTGCCACAAGCAAAATCCAAAAAGGGGTGAGCCCCTTAGTTTCCACAGAGGTACAAGGAACACAAATGTGTGTACACAAGCAAGAAATTTTATATAATGAGCTTAGTCCTGTTTTGAATTTTTACTTTCTGGTAATTTTCTGAAGCAAAGGTTGATTCTTACTGGTTTATGACACTAGAAAAATTGTTAGTATCCTACTAAATACGTATTTTCAGGTCCTAGTTGCTACTTCTGTGTGCAAATATGAGAGGGTGACTCTTTTTTTTTTTAGTATGATTTGTCTCATTCAATTAAATTGCTCTGATCTCAGTTTTCTAGGTCTGTACATACAAAAATAATGTATTTCTAATTAGTTAACTTCACTTTCGCATAAGATTTACTTAAGATAACTTTCACTTAAGATTTATTTAGCCTCTGGTTTGAGTAGAAATTTTTAATTAATTTTAAAAGAACTAAAAGTCAGTGCTTTTGGTCAGTTTTGCCTAAGGAATTAGAGATATGAGTATGTATTAAAAAGACTTAACAGGACATCTTTTGAACAAAATTCCTTTTGTAAGCAAGGAAAGCATTCATCATTCGGTGCATCAGAAACTGCCTCTGACCTTTAGATGCGAAGGAGGACAGTCACTACTACTGGTTTTTAATTTTTTAATTAAAAAAATCCAATTTTTTAATTGTTGGTTGGAGGAAGAAAACAACACTTCCTTATCCACTATAAATGATGAGGTTATTAAAATGAACCTATGCAAACCGAAATAGAGACAACAGTTTTTACTGTAGCCCTAGAAGAGGTGATTGCTGTCAAAAGCTGCTTTCGGCAGCTTGTTCACAACTCAGTCCTGTTTTCAGGTTGTTTTCTGGTGACAAAATTCCCTGGGACTTTCCAATGCAGTTTGCCTTGGAAACAAACACAACCTGGCTTAATGTGACTTCAACATTCTTTTGATTGTTCTACCACTAATGCTAAGCCTAGACCTTAGTAAGGACCTTTATAAAAGGAAATGCTTTGGAATAACTGTGAGTTATTTTGAGGGTTGAATCAGGTTTCAAAATTAGGTGTGTTAGATTTTAGTCATACACATTTATTCAAAACAAAACTTAAGAGCAAGTTTAGAAGCTGTGACAGACTAGACTAACACCAGTAAATTATTGTTATGGACACCCTGAAAGGCTTTTTTTAGCCTGTTTTGTACTGATGAGAAAAGTGAGAATATCAAGGTCCCTTGCAGAATATGAGCAGTCTGTGGCTTTTCATCCACTCTCCAAAGCATTTTATTTACTGTTTTACCAAGTGTACAGCCAAGCTAACCTAGCACCTGTCTCCAAGAGAGGTGGCCTCCCTTGTACTTTTCCATCTTTTGGTTGAAGCAGATTAACTGGCCAAAACAAACCAAAAATCCCTAATCCTGTGGAAAACCTGACTGAGAAATCAAATGGTAACTGGTGCTGGGGAAGACACTAAAGAAGAACTGCTCTTTTTGGTGGCCATCATCTTGGACAGTGCTGACCTGTGTTGTAGAACTGCCCTCCCTGCAGCAGCTGTGCCTGCTCTCCTTCCCTAAAGCACTGAGTGTAAACCTGATTAGTCAGGAAATCACAGTAAGTGTGTTCTGTAGTCTCAGGGGTTAAGTAGTTGGAGAGACGTGATCTGAATGTTTCAGAGAAATGGATTAATTCAGAATAGTTGCCAGGATATTTAAGGAAATAACAACTTAGGTCTGTTCATTGCAGGGAGGGGAATTCATTAAGGGGTGACTGTCTGGTTAGAGGCTATATTCCTATTTATTTCCTTGAAAAGCATGTCCACACAACAAGGTTAAGGTCATAACAGTGTTGTCATGTTCTCAACTGTTCAGTTCCTGGGTCTTTAAAATAAAATCCACCAAGGTGAAACAAGAACCTGGGGGAAGCATAGCTGCTGAGCTTAATTTGAACCTGGTCAGGTTGAGATAACTAACCCACCATTCTCTGTACCACTGATGCAAAATTACTTTGCTTTCTGGTGAAGAAGGAACAGAAACCTTTATTAAATACAGAAATAAGAGATTTATTCTACGAAGATCTGTGTGGATGTGAGCTGTGAAACAACAGAAGTGTAGCACCTGCAGGCAGAAGGAACGACCTGTCACAGCACGTAGCTCCATCTTGTAGCCAGGTACTGGAATAAAGGCCTAGAAATTCCAGGCACTGGAATCAGGGAGAACGTACAGGCAGAGGGAAAGCCTGATGTCTGGCACCAGACACCCAAAAGGTTTTTAATCTGTGCGAAGGAGTTGCCTTCACAACGAAAAAGGGAGAGGCGTGAGTCTCACTGGAAAACGTGACTGGAAAAGCTTTGTTCCCTCACTCCCCCCTCCCAGCAAATTGCCTGAAAGAGGATCATACACAGTGGTGCATCATTCCTGTTATCTCCCAGTATGACTCACTGAGCCATACATAGCAGCTCTTCTTTTGAGGAGATTTCTTACTCAGAGCAAGCTGGATGTGGAAACAAAGACTCGGCGTCAGACTGTTAATGTCACTTTTGCATTAGAATTCCTTGCGTGACACATAAAAATGTCTAAAAATGGCTTGACTAGCAATGCCTGTCTGTATTAAACAGGTATTGTCAGGTTAAAAATCCTCATTAGTTTTCTCCTGATTGGATGCTCTTATTTTCACAGTATTCATATTTTTTTGGGCAACAAGAATATTTGTTGATTGCAGTAGCAATTATTGGGTATTTCAGTATTTGGATTGCTGGTAATGCAATGTAGCAGGTGGCTTTTAGAACATGCTTTAGGCTTTTTTTATTCTGTGTTTCTTTCTCCCCTTTATTGCCCAATCATACCCCAAATTAATTCTCTGTGATTTCTTTCTGTTCTCTTTTAGTGAAGGAATTGTGACATCCAAGTATGGCTTGTAATATTGATCCCTTTTAAGATACTTCTGTCCTCCTTTTAGAAAAATTGGTTTTCTGGAATGCCAACAGCATCATCCCTCCATATTGTGCATTAATTTAGTACCTTGTACTTCTTTTCTTGCCAAGAAACGCCAGCCAAGGCTTTCTTCAAGGTTTCAGTGCTTGCTGCTGGACCAGCCTCTGTGTCCTTATCCCCAGATGAACTCCAGCCTGAGGATCCAGAGCTGTGTTTTTGTGGTGCTGTTGCCAGCGGCACTTTTGTTCCCTGTTCGTTGCTCTAGTAGAGCACTGTGCTGTTTGTTTATGTTGCATGTTTGTTGACTCAGCTCCCAAGATTTTGAAGTATGCACTGGAGGGCAAGGAATTCTTCCCTGTGTTTTGTGATATGGGTAACGTATTATTGAAGCTTTGTTAGTAAAAGAAATATTCCTGTGTTCTATTACAGGTTTTGGGATTTGAAGTTGATACGGTGAACTCTGTGCAGTTTTCAAACCATACAGGTAAAATTTTACAGATACTACTCAACAGTCACTGAACTCACTCAGCATGGGGCTCACTTCATCCCGTAATAGTGGAAAGGACATGGGTCTTATGTTTTCACTCACATTTTCACAATAAAGGACAGAAATGTAATTTTCATGTTTTGATTCAAGTCTCTCAGAAGCCTGGATATGGAGGTAGGGCATTGATACGATGGATGTAGTCATGTCCTCTTCTGCCCTTCAGAATGACTTTATTTTGTTAGGCAGTAATCTAATTAACTCAGTGAAATAACACAAATATGGCCATTTACACAGCCAGACTCCTAAGGGAGTCTTCAGAATGGTTTTCTGTGAGTTATGCCCTATGAGAGTCATAGTCCCATTACCAACCCAAACATCAAAAGAATACTGAGGTAGACCCAATGTTTCCTCTCTGTGTGTCCACCCAGATGGCTTGCAAGTATCCCAGAACTTCATTTTGGTGGGAAGAAGGGTGTTAATACATTTGAGTGTATTTTTATTGAAGCTCTCAGCCTGAACGCAACACACCTAATACATTCAGACTTCCTAATACTCCCAGGGCTAAAGGACTTCATTTTTTAAAAGAAAGCTGAAATTTATGTTTATTTTAGCAGTACCTTTCACCCATAAAGGAGCTCCAAGTGACTTGCTATTTTTGGATCACTGGAGACACATCTGCTGTATTGGTGGTGGCAGGTTGTTTGAGTGGAGAGTTACTCTAGATAGAGAAAATCTTCAGGTGTCTTCAGAAGATAATCTGGGAGCAACTTCTGGCTTTAACCTCTCGGAAAAGAGCAAAAGTTGTTTCTGGCAGAGAAAAAAGAAGGCAAAAGTTGAGGTACTTTTCTACAGGTACAGCTTTATTAATAAACTACTAATTTTTGGAACAGAGATCAGTCTCTTACTCTATTGAACTTCATGCAGCTTTCAACAGGTTGTAAGATGCCTATCATGGAAGGAATTTAGTGTCCCCTTGGGAAGAAGAAATTGATGTTTCAAAGGTAGCTTGAAAGCTGTCTCTGCTTGTTGAGGAAAGGCACAAAAGAGATAATAATTAAACAAGGGAATGAGGCCTTTCCTGGGTCAGGCAAAAATCTGCTTATTTTGCTTGTACCCTTTGGCACAGTACAAAGGTTCTCTTGTGTTTTTCAAAGATATTTAGATGTGACTTCTTTTTATTTAAAGAATGTATTTCATTTTGGAGTTTGGGATTTTCTGTTGTTTAGTTTCAATAGCTGGGTAAAACTGTTGTAATCTTCCAGAAATTAAGCAATTTTTTCAAGTCACATTATTTGGTGCTTGAAATGCATGAGCATGTGTTGTTTGTTGGCTTTCTGTTTCAAGATTAAATCAGCTTTATAGGGCACTGAAAGAGCTTAATAGCGATTTTATTGACCATAAACTGAATGTGCCTGAAGGTGGGAAAATTACATTATCAGTAGGGTGACCAGGTTCTTAAAACAAAAAAGAAAGAAGATTTTTTAATTTGTTTTTAATAGTATCACAGCCAAGGAAAGGTTACCAGTGTTTCATTCAAGGTTTGGCAGACAGTAGAAGGAAAAAATTATTAGTTCCTCCACCTACAAGGAGACTGAAATGAACATCCCAAACCTAAAAATATCTCAAATATTACAAGTCTTTAAAATACTAGAACTACTCCTGATGCTTAGGAGTCACATTTTTTAGGTTTTCTTCTGTAATTTCGGGGGTTTATTACTGAATCTATTAAAAAGCCCCAAAGTTTGCTACACAACCTCTTGGTTTTGGGAAGCAGAGCTTGTGTCTGGCACTGCCCTGCAATACACAGGCATTGTGTGCTGGGTGAAGGTAACTTGATTTTTCTATAAAAACAAAATTTTACAGGAACCATTTCTGTCATCATAATTGAAGCTGGAGGACAATTTCCTCCTTCAAAATCTAGCTGTAAACTTTAGTTTCTGAAAGAATGCCAGAGGAGCACAGGTAGAAGAATGTGGGGGGTTTTGGGCATGATATTCTTTCTTTCCTTCTTTCCCTATTTTTAAATTTGGAATTAGCAGCAAATAAAATGCAGAGGGAATTTATGACTAACAGACTTTGATGAATCATTATTGCTCTTTTTTTTGCCCTGTCTCTAAATTAGTAAGATACCACAGGCCTCTTTCTGCTGACTCCTGCTCAGAAAATTCAGCTTTCTTTAGTCTCTGATAATCCTGAAATTCAGAAAATGTGCTTTGAATCAGTGCCCCTGGGAGAACAGTTTGTCGTGTTGCTTCGTGAGGAACTTTAGTGATTAGTGACTCACACTTGAGTGGCTTCATGCTTCACATACAAATCAAAGAAGCTGTCATGCAGCCTCCAAAGCCTGTACTCTTTATCCTATATTAATATACTGTTTACAGCAGCTTTTCCTCATCCAATGTGCAAAAATAAAAATCTAGGTTTATTTTTAATTGTATAATTGATTTTTTGGGGGGTTCATTTTTAATTCTTCAGTGATTTCCAGTTTTGTTTTTCATTCGTAGGTTAGTTTTAAGCAATAATGTGCTTCCTCTGCCATCCCAATCCTACCTTTGAAACAGCTCCAGAACAAATATCCTGAGTTTTTTTCTGTTACTTTTCTTTTTATTCTTGAGTACTTTTGACTTCCATTTAGTGGGTGGATAGTAGGTGGTTGGGTTGGCTGGTAGGTCTGATACATGAGAAATTACAATTATGTCTTGATGTGTTTCTGCACAGTCTGCCCGCCCATGTGCAGTCACTCACCCCTGTGTGTGCAGGGCAGAAAGAAAAGATCTCCACTCGTGCCTGACACTGGTAGCATTTTACTCCCACTCTGTGACCAGCTGTAAAAAATCCAGTGAGAAATTTGGTTGTGAATTTCTGGTTTTACTGAAGGCCTCCTGGTAGCTACAGATGAGTCATGTGTTCAGAGCAGGTTGTCTGCCAGAGTTTGCAATGTGAATTTTGTGACACAGCTGAGCCCAGATTGCCTCTCCATCTTGTGCCTTAAACACTAGGACTTTCTTCCTTTTTCCCGTGTGAAATTCTTGGTAACTGGAGCCACTTGGAATAGTTCTGCAGGGAGCACCACAGGAGGAACTCAAACCTCAGAACAGAATGTTCTGGGCTGGAAAACAAAGCATTCTTACATGCTTTGCTATACTAAAATGGTAGCTTGTTTTTGTTTTGCTGGGTTGGTCAGTTGGGTTTTTTTTTTCCTTCTGATATGCCTAGTTCTTTCATTTTCTTCCTTCCTGGTTTTTAAAGTAATTAAGAGGATTATAAATACATTCCAAAGGAGAAAAGAAAAGAACAGAGGAAAGCAAGTATGTAAATTCATTTTGGGTGCAGTATTAGCTGCCTCTCTTGGTTGTGTTTTTTTAAAATTATTTTTCATATGAATGAACGAAGACATTTCCTTGGAGACTGATGAATATGTTTATCATTTTAGTGACATGAGGCATCGTATCTTACTTGTTTTTCATTATCTTATCTGCTGAAAGCAAATAACATCTAATTGCAATGGAAGATCGTAACACAGATAAGCAGAAGGGGCATAAGGTTGTTTAAGCATTTACAGTCATCTGTGTGTTTAAAATTATTACAAATCTGGGAGAAAATGCAGTCTGAGCCCAGTGGAGTTTTGAAGAGCTGTGTCATGGTTTGCAGTATTCTCTCTGCTCTCTCAGACCAGCATTGAGGGGAATTATTTAATGATTTTGTACCCAAAACAAGGAAGACTCAGCCTTCTTCCTTTTTGCCTTTCCCCTTTTGAGATAGTCTGTCTTCCTGGGACTCCAAGGTGTCCATCCTCCAGTTAGTGAAGCCCTTTTTGGACATGAGTGACTGGCTTTGTTTGCTTTGTGGTGTTATATGCAGGAAAGTAGGATAAAGGCAGGATTACGGGATTTGCCCCTTGTTTGTCATGTTACGTGAAATTACCCTGGGGAAAGGGCATAGAGTATTTCCCATCTTGCTGCCAGTTCTGATTTGGTTTGGTTCTTCCTTGAATATAATTCAGTTCCTGGTGATATCACAGCTCCCTGCAGCTCCAGTGAAGGCATTCCCTTTTTTTGTGTGTCTCAGTAGCTGGGGCTTCCCTGAGAGCCACCCTAGGGCTTTGTTTTTAACTCTGGCTGTCGCATATTGTAGTTAGGCTCTAGGTTGTATTACACGTTACCAGCTGATAAAAAGGATCCCCAAGTTACCTGTGGAGGTCATTGCTACAGAGGTCAGACACTGTCCTTACCCCATGTGGGTGACACCAGTTTCTGAGCTAAGCTGGGCTGCTGCCTAAGGTTGAGTTTTTGTGTTTATTTCTCTCCCTCAGTGGAGGATCAGTGTAACAGGAGCCCTGTGCATTGACCATCTAAGACTGCTTGACATGGGAAGGTGAACTTTTGGTTAAATAATGAATTTACAGGATCTGTGTAGGAATGGCTCCTTTAAGTGTCCAGGTTGTCTAGGCAATCTGTCATAGTTATTTTTATGGCCATGTGTAAGACAAATGTTGATATTTTTGCATTGATTCTGGGTGAAAAGTGCACCCAGTTTCCTTGATGGCCACTATGGAAGGACTCCGTTGTGTCCCTTTAGTGGCTTTATGGTGCTGCAGAGACTGGGGAAGAGGAGAGGGCAGATTATTTCTCTGTGATGCTGCAAGTGTGACAGAACAAGCATCTGCATTTGTGTTAAATAAACCAAATAATGGATTTAGGTCCACTCAGGGGTTCTTCTTCTCTTGGGGCTGGGCCTGTGCTGAACTCATGGGAGTTGCAATGAAACTACAGCCATACATAGAGAAATCCCTCACTTGATCCCTTTCTTCACAGGGACTCTGTGAAAAGCATTTTCCTGGGAGGGAGACGTGGTGGCTGATGTGACTCAGGCCCCCAGCCAGCTGGCAGCAAGTTGTGTTTTAGAGGCTTGGCCTTTGTGAGCTGAGGAGAGCAAAATGATCCATCTGCTCACCATACTGTGGGTGTATTTGCATTCATAAGAAGGAAAACTGAAAAATGTGCTTATCCCAGGCTCTAGGCACCTTTTGGCAGTCACTCTAATAATTCAGTTTAGAGTGATAATCCAAGCCAACAGTTTTCATCAGAGAATTTTTTAACTGCAAGAGCAGAAGTTAAACAAAATACCATTGTCTTTACACAGGGGAGGTATGAAAGAAGATACCTCATTTAACCTTTCACTTTTCCTAATTCCAGCTAATGAAAAGATAAGCTCTTTAACAAACACTGAATTTATGGAGATTGGAAGAGTTAAACTGTGGATTCCTCATCTAATATCCTGGAGGAAAGCCCCATCCTTACATGCAAGAGAGTGAGTGGTGCCATCTAGATTGGGCAGGCTTTGATGACAAGGTCCAAGGTGCATTTACATTTTTCAACAAATGTTTAGATTCTGTTAAGGGAGATAACATTTTTTTTCCTTGGAATTGGCTGCCATGGACCTTGGCAGCTGTTTGCTGAAATCAGTTGAGTTTATCCCAAGTAACTTCACCTTCCTTCTGCTTCTGTCAACTGAGCATATTTGCTTGCAATTCTTAGGGATCATTCAAGCATGAGAGTATATGGATATTGTTTATCTGTTTGTAGTGTCTTTCTGCTACTCATTTCCTCCTCCAGGATCCTCGGCACTAAAGTTGTGCTATTTTTGGAAGAAAGTCTGTCAGGTGACGCTGTGTGTTCAAAGCGCATCCTTGGCAGTGTTCTGCTGTGGTCACTCTGTTTGTGGCATGCAGGTCCCCGTGAGTGCTGTATCGGATGGGTGCAGGCCTGTATCCAGACAGATCTATAAGCCTGTTAAGATTGTCATCTAACTGCCAATATTTCCCTTTTTTTTAATATGTAGTATAAAATAACAAAAATAGATTATACCAACACCCTCCTCCAGCAAAGTCTAAAACATACATTTTTCTTCCTCCACACAAGAAAGGGATAGTTGCAAAAGCTCCGTGGGAAATCTTGCAGGAGCCTGTGTGTGCTCAGCTTGGTTTGCTGGTAAATGGAGAGTCTCAGACTGCAGTGTAGTCACTCCAGTTCCTTTGGGAGGCAGAGGTGCTAAGGAGAAGTTGAGCACATTAACTGTTCTGCTGACAGCAGCTTTCATTCAGCAGTGGCATTTCACAGGAGAGGAGGTGGAAGTGCTTCTTGGTGCTGGTATTTGATGTGGTCCCTCCAAGTGTATCATCCGTGTGATCTGTAATAGAAAATCCATCTCTTGAAAAATGACCTGGTATTTGCTTTGCAGGCTATGCCCACTGGAAGGGTCAGGTGTTGAATTCAGATGAGCTTCATGAACTTTACGAAGGACTTAAGCTGAACAAGGTCAACCGGTACGATTATGTGCTCACAGGTAAGGAGAGCTCGTTCCCTGCAGTTCCCAGGAGATGTAAACAGGAGTAAAGAAGTGTAAAACCTATCCCTGCCTGTTGCAAACCAACCAATTAAAATTTCACCTCTGTATTATAATCTGAACTGGCTCATGCTGTTTTATTTGGAACAGAGTTCTGCAGCCTGGAGGTTGTAACTGGGTAGGTAAAATTATATAATTGTATAATTTACAGATTTGTACGAGTCGTGTACAGGCACACTTAACATTTTGGGAGTGCCTCTACTGGAACAATGGATGAGGAATATCAGAGTATTACTTTTAAATTTATTAGGAGGACATGACTTTAACCTGTTCTCCTGCACACTATTTTGGGAGTGCTTCTTCTGGAACAATGGATGAGGAATATCAGAGTATTATTTTTAAATTTATTAGGAGCACATGAGTTTAACCCATTCTCCTGCACTCATAACATTTTGGGAGTTCCTCTACTGGAACAATGGATGAGGTATAAAGTATCATTTTTTAATTTATTAGGAAGACACGAGTTCAACCCTTTCTCCTAAGTCTCCTAGCATTCTGTGGTACTGCAGCATGATTTTATAAAAAGTTGTCTGTCCTTGATTTTTTCACTTGATCTTTAAGTCTCAGTGCTTTGGACACCGAACAAAGTACGAGTTGAATTTTGGTTTTGACTCTGTCATATATTTTGCTTTTTTGCTCTTGTTACTGTATAGGTCATCTGAGTGAATACAGTCCTGCAGTGTTTTCCTTTGCTTGCAGTGGGTGCAAAGTGTTTATAAGTACAGGCAAAGAGAAGTTCTTGTAGAATATTTTATAGAAAGGAGAGATTCTACAAGAAGTTTTTACTAAAAATTACTTCTCATCCAATTGCTGCTTCTCAGAAGTAGGTTACTGATCAGATTTCACCTCAGTAAGAGCTGTGCATCTGGTTTGGATAAAAGTATCAATTTCTTACAGCAGTGAACAAGGACTTTTTAAAGGTAAGCAGAAATGCGTCACCAAATTCGATTGATTTCATGATTTCCACATGTAGGAAAGTTCTTTCTACGCAGGGAAAATTGGAAATTTTAAGTGTATGGATTATAACCCCCAAGCAGTCATTCTGGCTTGGAGGGTGTGGAATGTCCCAAGAGTTCTTCTCAGGGTTTTTTTAAGGAATATCTCCAAAATAAAGACGACTGAACAGCAAATAAATTGAACTAAGATTAAGAAATTCATTTTGGCATAAATGGGTTCTTTGTTATTGAGATGTAGGCAAACACCCTTTCTTTCCTGGAAGGAACTCACAGAGAGGACATATCCAGGAAAAGCACGCTGTATTGCTGGATTTTAAGGAGACGTTAGTGTGCAAAAATTATAAATAATACTTGAGTTTTCTTTTAGCTGAAATGTTCTTTTTTATTTCACTTCCAACTCTTGGAAAAGACCTCTACACCTTTCCTATCACTGGCAAAATGGATATAAGAGCTTAAAAGTGGTGGAAGGAGAAATAGAAATCTGAATAGAAGCAAAAAAGAAATTTTGGAGGAAGAGGAAATATTTTTTATTATGCCTGTTAAAATATTATTTTTGTGTGTTGTTTAACAATCTCAGTTGCTGTAGCCATTTTCAGTATGGACAAAAAGAAGGCATAGGTAGAAACAGCAGTAATTTCTGAACATGTAATACCACTTCCTGCATTTCAGTCTTCAGCTGCAATGTGGCTGAACTTAAAATTCAGGTTTTTTCACTCAGGGCCCAAAGTCAGATTTTTCTCTTCAAATAGCTATTCACTACAGTGCTCAACTAATTTGTGCCTCAAACAGCCTGGATAAGATTATTTAAACACCGAAAAACAATTTATCAGCAGGTGGGATTTGACTGTTCATTGTCTATTGACTGTAGATATCTCAGGTGAGATTAAAATTATTCTCTTTAGGCCAGTTATACAAAGTAACACTCCATGAACTTCTTGTGACTGTTAGATCTTCATGTATTTGTTTCATTCACAGCAAGACACTCAAGGTAAGAGATAAATTCCAGTTCAGTGTAACTGTTTTAAACATCTCTGGCAATGATGTTGATCAAGCTCAGTATTATTTTCCAGCCAGTCTGCCATCACAGGTCAATTAAAAAATAAAATCTTGCTTGACTCTTTCAACTGATTATCAGCATTTCATGGATAAAACCCAGCATTTTGGCAAAAAATCTTTTGCATTTCTCTGCAGCACGCAAGAACTGATCAATTTTGTGAGTTTAAAAAAAAATCTCCAAACTCTACTTTTTAAATGTACTTTTAAATATTTTGTTAGAGTGGACATTTCCAAGGACATTGAAGAATGCTACCTTGCTAAAAATAATAGTATTAAATCACAGAATCACAAAGTATGCTGAGTTGGAAGGGACCCACAAGGACCATTGAGTCCAACTCCCAGTCCTGCACAGGACCATCCCCATGAAATGAACTATGATAAATTAAAATCAATTTGATAATTAATAAATGTTGAAACTAAAGTTATACATAAATATATAAATTAAGAAACATCTATAAAATTTAAAAATTAGTGATGAAATAAGAATATTTTGGTGATAACATTGTGATTGCGGCCTTGAAATACAGTAAAACATATTTCCAGCTTATTTCACTGCTCAGCCTTAATGATAGGAACTTTATTGGTATTTTGGAAATGGCTCTAAAATTGTCAAGGTTAAATCTATTGCATTAATGTGTTGGACTCTATCAGCATAAACATGAATAATAATAAAAAATTGCTTCAAGACACAGTATGAGAAAAGTATATGAAATTTAAAATACTTCCTGTTTACTGTATGAAAAATAGTACTGATCAGAATAACTGTTCTATCAAAAGGAATATTCTTTCCTTCTAGCCTGACCTTTGTTTATATATGTTCAAGCATTTTGAAGTTATATGAGCCTTTCATATACAACATTCTTAGTAAATGGATTTTTAAGGTTATACTTAAATATCTGCAAGCACTGTCTGAATTTGTCTTCCAACCTGTTATTCCTGAGTCAGCTACTGAAATTCCTTTGTTCTAAAAACGCATTTATCCAAAGGATGAGAAGTATGCAGCATTCCTATCCAAAACTAAGAACAGCAAAAGTGTTCATGAAATTAGACTTCAAAGGTGTCTTTTTATTTTTCCCAAAGGGTATACAAGAGACACATCATTTCTGGCAATGGTGGTGGATATTGTCCAGGAGTTGAAGCAACAGAATTCTAACCTCGTGTATGGTAAGGATGTCATTGTAATCCTTTCTGCTTCCTCGCTGGGTAAGCTCATCATTTTCACATTTTAGGATGAAAACACTGGTCTGATGTTTTGCAGCATTTCTGGTCTGGCTGGAGCCAGCTGGGCCTCCAGTTTCATTTCAGCTCTAGGTGTTGAGGGAGTTGGGTTTTATCTTTCTGATTTGCTGCCTTTCAGCATGTTTGTTGCATTATGCCATCGAAAGGAGAGTGTGCCTTGAGGACTGGTTGTCTGTATCCAGGAGAAGATAAAAATCCCAGCCAGCTGCTGGTGCTGGTAGTTCAGAGGCTGTGTGTGCTGACAGCTGAAGCCTCTCCCTGATTTCCAAGTCAGCCAAAGCAGGACAGACTCTCCCATGTTTCCCTGCCATGATTCCATGAAACATCTCAGAAATGCCCTACTTTGCCTCATGGCTTCCATGATTTACCTTAAGCTCCAGGGTTTTTTTAGCACTGATGCTTTCTAATATTCCCTAGCACTACCCAGGGAGCAACAGGCTCCAGCAGCTGTTGTCACAAACATGTCACATCAGGCTTCAACCTGTGAGAAAAGATTTCTTCTCTTCCCTTCCTTTCCTCTCCTCTCCTCAGTGTTTCAGGAATTTTGAACATAGCCAGCATAGGCTTGAATTGAGCAAAGCGTTCAGAGTGACAGGGCAAAGTCAGTGAGGATTTAGTGGGATAAAAAGGTAGGAATGATGGTTTGAGCTGTCACCTTCAGGCTCAGTAAACAGTGTGGCCAGGAGCCATCTAGAATGATTGGCAGGATTTGCAGGGTGTTGTACTGAGCAGTGATACCTGACTTAAAATTACCGAAGCACAGGTCCCATTTAGCAAAATATAGCAGAGAAATCTTGTCTGGGTTTTGTTGCTTTTTAGCCTGTATTAACACTGTTGTACTGTCAGGTTCTCCAGAGCATTGTGTGAAAGCTAAAGACGCAGTTGAAATATGAGCAGAAAGAGACATCTCACTGTGTAGAACAGGAAGGAAGTGGTCAGGTGGTGAGATCACAGCAAGGCTTCTAAGATCCTTTATATTTAATAAATAGATTACAATAGATTTACATTATTGTAAAGACAATATTTTTAAAATGTAAAACAAATTGCCCTCTTTTTACTCACAGAAACTTCCTGGACATTAATTTGATATCTTTGGATTTGTATTTCTTTTTGATCTTGCTTAAAGATCTTTTAATACAATGAACCATGGTTTTTTTTGAACTGGAATGCTAGGTGGTTTCCATCCTCAATGAGGACACTTGGAATGTGTTGTTAATACTACTGGTGATCCAGAACCTGTGCCAAACACATGTTAATATTACACCAAGTATGAGTTTGTGTACTTTGGCATGAATTTTCTTCATGTTTCATTATAATACTTTCTTTTTTAAAAAGACACACAGCATTTTGGTGTGTACATTTGGCATGTATTTTTTTACAATAAAGTAAAAATAGGACTCTTTTCAGACCTGTTAGCTTCTCCCATGTTTCTCCCCACCACACTAGCATTCCAGACAACTTTTTAAGATGCATGACCTACTCTTTGAAAATTGGCTGCCACCAGATGCAAATTTCAGCACGCTACAAGAACTGTGGGAGTGTGTAAGCTTTGAGGTGCTCAGTGCTGTTCCATAGCCACTACTGTTACCTAAAATTTTCCCCCCCTCCAGGGTCTTTATAACTGTGCCCTATTTCTAAACCTAATTTTTTTCTTTTACAGTCTGTGATCCAGTGATGGGTGACAAGTGGAATGGAGAAGGTTCCATGGTTAGCACTCCTCTGTTTGGATTCTATGTGTAGTGAATGTTTGTTTTATAAAGACATATAAAGATTTATTAGTTTTTAAACAACAAAACTAGGATACTTTAGTTAAGTGTGGCTTTGGATCCCACATCAGGTAAATTTGTACTGAAATTTCTTGGTTTTGAATGAGTTAGGTGTCAGGAAAGCATGACAACTGCACAGCTCTGGGATTATTTCTGGCCCTGTCCTGAGACCACAGAGGGAATTCAGACCCTGTCCACAGGAAAATATCCCCCTGCTTGCCATCCTTGTCTCACTGGAGTTCTCTCACCTTCTGTCAAGAGCTGTGTTTTGGCTGGTAGCCTGGCTGCCATTGTCACTCATCCTGGGAATTGACACAGCTCTGGAACCTAAATGAAGACAACTTATTTCATGTGGGATCTGACAGCTGTTGGGCACTGGGCTGTGATCTGTGACAAAAAGGTTCTGTGTGCCAATACCAGGCTGCATTCTGACAAAAAAAATCACTCATTTTTGATCAAAAAATTTTTGAACAAAATAGTTTTGTTTGGAGGTAAGGACATGAGTGAGTTGGGACGCTGTATTTCCTTGTGCTGCTGTGTCAACTTGGTGAGAGAGAACTTGAAGTTCTTCACACAGGCATCACTTCCTTTTAATTCTGCCACTTTAGGTCCATCTTGTTAAAAATGGTGCTTCCCATCACCTCCAGGGAGGAAAGGGCTGTTGGTTACAGTGTCCCCAGCTGGACCATGCTCTGCCACTGCAGCTGCAGAGCTTGGAGCTGTCAGGTCACTCAGTTGCAGCAGGAGTGGTGGATGAGGGAAGGAGAGTTGCAGTCCCACATCTCAGGTGCTGCTGACAACTTTTGACACTGTTTTTTCTCACCAGTATGTGCCCAAGGATCTCCTTCCAGTCTACAGGGACAAAGTTGTACCTGTTGCAGATATAATCACTCCTAACCAGTTTGAAGCTGAGTAAGTGCTTATTTCCTTTTATAGCCAAATAAACCTGGGGTAAAACACAGGGAAGACTGATACCCCTTAATTTTATTTGTCTCAATATAGTGCCTTATGTATGTATGTGTCAGATTTTGGGTTTTAGCTGTTATTTTCAAGTGATGTTTTTCAGATAACCTCAACTGCTGCATGTTGAAACCAATAAAAAATCCAGGAGTTATGTGAAGAAAAGATTCTTGTTGTTTTCTCCAGTCTCTCATTTTCATGATTATTGCTTGTTATCACCAGAGGCCTGTTTCTAGGACAGGTTAAAGAAATACCTTCCCCATCCTTACCCATTGCAGTGAAAATTTTTATTATATATCAAAATTTTTATTATATATCAATATCAGAATTGAAATAGTTTGGTTCCCCGCCCCCACCCGCCAAATTAGATTCAGAAATACCACCATGGCAACATCTCATAGGAGCTATGAATTTACATGCCTCCTGCCTGTCCTGGCTACATAGCTGTGACTCTTTGGTCACCAGATAATCTGTGGTGATGCAGCACAGGCTGTCCTCCTTAAAGGGAGGGAGCAGCTACATGGGAGAGGGGGAGAAGACACTCATGAGGGAATTTTTGTGGTATAGGGATCTTTGCAGGGTAGGACTCATGTGAGCAGCACTGTGTGTCTGTGCACGTAGCCTTTAAACAGAGGTCTGGTCCAGCAGACCGTGGAGCCTAAAGAAGGGTTGGGCCTGTTTGGTGCAGTCCAAGGTTTCCTCCTTTGAAAGGGCAAGCAGTCACTACCTGGAGAACTCATACTCTTTCAAGGTTTCTGTTTCATTCTCAGGTTACTCACGGGCAGGAAGATTTACACAGAAAAAGATGCACTGGAGGTAAGTAGGGTGGGATGTTTGAGGTCTCTTTCTGCATTCCTGCCTGCAGTGCTGCAGTTTGCAGTTTGTCCTTAACCTTGGAGTCACTTTAGCCTCTGTCCTTTCCATGTGTTTATCATTAAAGCTTATACACTCCAGGCACAAAACATTTCCTGCTTTAGCGTCAGACTTCTGAAGAAACTTCCCAAAAGAGCTCCAGATAAAGGGATTACAGTGATGATGAGTACATCTCTCTGAGCTTTGCTTTCTGCAGTGAAGGAGGAGTGGCAGCAGCACACATGGCAAATACCCAGACACTGCCAGCTCCGTTATTACTAAATTATTTGGTTGTGGTGAAAACCCCAGGGGACCCCAGGCATTAGGAACCTGTTTGGGGCTCTGCTGTCTGCACTCAGCAGTGCTGAGTGTGAGGACAGCTTTTCCTCATTCTCCCGGATAAATCCACAGCATCGACAGCTGCTGTCATTGCCATATGGAGCTGATAGATGGCCTGCAAATATATTGCATCGAGGTGTAAAGATTTGCCATCTTTCACACAAAGTGAAGAAAATAAAAAACTTTAGGGCTTGGTGGTGAAGGACAGTATAGAAATACGGTTTTATTGATGTCTTGAGAAGGGCTGAGCTCTTTGTTTTGTTGACTAGCCAAGTGCTTTTGTAATGGACTGATGTTATTCCCTCCAGTTTGATTTTGAACTTCAAAAGAACACAAAATCTTTAAACAAACAGCAGCTGCAGTGGCACACTGGAGAGTAGCTGGGGGTCTGTCAGCCCAAATGTTTGTTGTTTCTATGCTGTAGCAATGTCAGACAACATGGATTGGTCACCATCACTTCACAGCAGGAAGCAGCCACAGAGATCTCATCTCTCTGAATTTCCACTGCCCCAGTTTTACATTACCCCACTGTGCTGGGTGAGGGTGATGAGCTGTGCTTGATGCCACTGGCTGCTAACTGCAGCTCAGTTCTTCTGTTCTCATCCTCACCAGTGGAACCAGAGTCTTGAGGAGAACATCATTAGCTGAGCAGCCATTAGTTTTAGATTTGCATATTTCAGCTGCCAATATGAATTGCATATGCTTAACAGTTTTGCCAGTTAGTCTCCTGACTGATTCATGTCATAGCTCTGATTCGTGATGGGCTTTAAAAAAAGTCTCTCCCAAAGAGACAGAATTATACTTAGAAATGGAAACATTTTTTAAGCAGTTGTTTGCAGGATATTATATTTTAATCTGTCTGTCTTTCCAGCTGCATGTCATATATGGGTCTGAGTAATAATCCATGCTGGAATTTGTCCCCTTTGGAGGTAGTTGGAATTCTGGCATTGATTTCTGTGGTTTCATGCTTGCTTTCCTTTCTTTAACAAGACTTATGATGACAGTAGTGTCTTCTAACATAAAATGAAGTATGATGTAATATTAATGTAGAAGGAACTAAGTCCCACAACCAGAAAAGTGGAGATTAGGATCCTGGTGAATTGTGACTGAGAAATGAAATTTAGTTTAATATTACTGCACAGATTGATTGTGTCAGTGTATACTGGTGGATTTACTGCTTCTTTAAAACCCAGCTGTGATGTCTCTGCAAAGAGGTCTGACAGCTGAAGAAACTTGAAGGCTTAGACAAGAAAGAAAAGCAATAAAGTATTAAAAAATAGCAGAAATAAATCCTTATCATTCAGCTGCTCATGAGTCACAGCTAGCCTGAGAGGATTTATAGTTAAACTCTTCTGGGAGAATTAATATTTTATCCATGTTTTATACTAAACTCATTATTAAAATAATTCTTTTTTCTGTGAAATCAGAATCATTTGTCTGTAGCAACCAATTGTGATGTCAGAAGTAGAGTATTAATGAGTTTAAGTGAGGAGCACACAGAATGGAAATACATCTGCAAAGGTACATAATTTAAAGCTGTAGTTTGGGGGTTGAAACAGAAGAGAAAAGAAGATTGAGAGAGACACATTTGTGCCTCTGATTTAGGATTTTTAATTTTTGCTACCTCTAAAAGTAGTAGCTAAGTAAGATTTCATGACCTAGAGTTATTGGCTTTCTAGTAAATGCTTCAAGATGCCACCTCAGGTGCACATGTTTGTATATTTATTCTCTTATTCTTTTGATAGTATGTTCTGAAGACGTGATGCAGGCAAAAATTCTGATCACAGCTGAAACAGAGTATTCTTTCCAGAGGAGCATCCAAAGATAACACAAACAGAGATGCTTGTATATTTTAACAAGTGTGTACATTCAGATGTGGATGTTATGATTCCCCTATTTCAAAGTAATGGCCCTAATTCAGGTGGATTATTTGAGTAGAAAATGTTTTTTTCTCTTTACAAAAGATGCCAAAACAAGGTGCTTGTTAAAAATCCTCAGTACTATGTGTAATCAACACATATTGCAGTCACTGATTCCTGCCTTTTTGAACTTTGAAAGGTAATGGATATGCTCCATGCCATGGGACCAGAGACTGTGGTGATCACAAGCTCAGATCTACAGGCACCTCTAGGAAATGACTACCTGATAGCTCTGGGAAGCCACAGAAAAAGTAAGTCAAGAGCTCCTTGTTTACCTGTGCTCTCTTTTAACCTGTCTGTGTTCACAGTTATTCCTTGAAGAAGTAGTTTCATCAGGCCCATCTGTAGTGCATGGAAGGAGCTTAGATCCCTCAGACCCCCAAATAAACATCTTCTCCTACAGTAATATCAGGGATGGTAAGCCTGGGACTGCCCCATGAGGGAAGACAAGAGCTGAGTGTGATCATAGCACAGGGAGAACTCTGTCCCCACCCACGGGGCACAGACCCACAGGACCTGGATAAGAGAATTAGGACAGGGGGGGTGGTGGCAGGCAGGTCCCATTGACAGTCCACAGTAAGGGAGACAAGCCAGGTCTGAGATTAATCTGGAAAATCCAATCAGTAAGTCAGGACAGCAGGGCTGTACACAGGAATATCTGCAGCATAGCTCAGGCAAGGGTGCTTGTGCCCAGGCCTGAGCTTCCGTGCAGCTCCTGGGCAGAGGAGGAAGATGTCCTGGGTGAGGTTTATCAGGGCTGTTTCAGCCTCTGGTAGTGACCTGGCAGTAAGGATATAAAAGAGGAACTTGGAATGTTTGAATGCTTTTCTGAAAAGTCACACTGTCCTGTTAGCAGATTGTCCCTCCCTTGACAGGTTATAAAATCCCCTCTTGTTTCTTCTCTATATCCCTTTCTTTAGTCTCACCAAGATTCATTGTGTGTTCTCTGTTTTCAACTGAGAAGGGCACAGTTATGAGGGATGTAGAATGAAGGTGGTAGCTCCTTCCTCCCCCTTAAATGAACTCTGTGCCGTATAGAAGTTGTAAATGCTAGCCCAAGCCGGCCAAGTTTTGGAAGGCTGTGCCTTTTAAAACAGCTAGTACAAAGTTTACAATATTCCTTTATGTTCCAAACAGCAAAAGAATTCAAATCTGATGATGACTTTTAAAATGATTCTTTTAATTATAGTAATTTGCTATTGTATTAGTTTCTGGGTCTGTCACTTAACTGTATCTGTGTTGTAGCTAAAGCAGATGGTACCAGGATAACACAAAGAATTCGAGTGGAGTCTCCTAAAGTGGATGCAGTCTTTGTTGGAACAGGAGACTTGTTTGCTGCTATGCTTCTGGCATGGACACACAAGCACCCCAACAATTTGAAGGTGTGGGAGAAGTTACTAATTTCTCTGCAAGTTTGGACCTTGTTTCTCTTGAGTTTTTTAAAAAAAACTTCTAATCTGTGATGTTACTTAAAGACTGTCTTCTGTTTTGGCTTTTTTTTTCCTCACCTCAGAGAAAAAGCCACAGAATTTCCCTTTTGCAAAAAGGGACATTAAGCACTTGTATTTCAATTAGATTGATTTTGTAATTTTACCAAATAAGATGTTGTTCTCTCCAGAGAGACAGCCTGCATGCATGTTTATAATTACTTTTTTTTATCCTCACTTCATAATGAGATTTGAAAATAATTTCTCACATCTATTTTTCTGTCTCTTTCCCTTAAGGACATAAGAGTCTTTGATATAGGTGTATGGTTTCTAATACCTGTTTTAAGAATTAAGAATTAAGTCAAAATTTTTTTTCTTCCAAACTCTGATCACGATAGTTGTCATCCCGTTTGTTTTGTCAGTCATGTTTTCCTCTTAATAGCAGTGTTTTTGAAATAATATTTATTAATATTAAGGCATATTAAAGTAGGCAGCTGAAGTTTTACTAAAACCTGAATATGTTTTGTTGATGCAGGTGGCATGTGAAAAGACTGTGTCAGCCATGCAGCATGTTCTGCAAAGGACCATTAAGAGTGCAAAAGGTAAATTCATCCAGACCTTGCTCCCTTGTTCTACCTGGATTGGCATCAGAAGAAATTTTCAAGGAGCTTTCTGGGTTCCATGACTCAAAGCAGCCCCTCAGTGCAGAAGCAGGCAGAGAATTTACAGAAGGAGAGCGTGGTAGTTTTATCTGCTTGCTCCTACTGTGTCCTCCAGGCCCATTTTTGACAGGAACCGACTGCAGATGTCACTGTTTAGCTTGTGGTGGGTGACAGTCGTGCTGACTGTGCCTGACTCAGCTCTGCAGGAGCAGCAGAACTTGAGGAAATGCTGAGTTTGGTGTGCTACAGAGCTCCTGCTTCAGTGTAGCTCACTCACTGTCCCTCTGAGTGTGTGTTTAGCCCTGAGAGGGGTTTATCAGCTAATAAAATTAATTAATCAACTAATTTCTTTGCTATGTTGGCCCATGTGAGGAGCAATTTTTTTTTAACTTCTCTCCCCTTAGCGTTCCCTTGTCTTTCAGTTCTTAAGGAAATCTGTGAGTTCTCTGAGCTGTGTGGCTTCCTAATTAACAGCAGAGCTACATTTCTTTCCTGTAGAGAGGTGTGGAGCACTGGTGATAAGAAATCACAGTGCTGACCTGGATTTTCCATCTTGGAAGCCTTTAGCAGGGAGTAGTAAGGGAGATTGGGGAAGGGAGAAAGGTAGAGAAAACCCTGGGGTAACAGAACAATGTAACTTGTTTCTTTTTGTACTGCTGTTTTTAATGACACTCTGATGTCATCTTTTTAGTGCAAGCTGGAGAAGGAAACAAACCAAACTCAGCCCAGCTGGAACTGAGAATGGTCCAAAGCAAAAAGGACATAGAAAACCCAGATATCATAGTGAAAGCCACCGTGTTATAAAGGCTCCACGTCTCCAATAACGCACAATGTATCGATGTCCTCATTTCTTTCCTGTAAATTGTAATATTTGCCTTAGATCTGTGACAGAAACCTGACTTTCATGAAATAGTGCCCAGCATAGGCAGATATCCACTCTCAAACATATGTGCTGGCCTTGCTCAGTTTTAAAAACGGAACAGTTAGTGTGCATTGAAGCATATTCCCAGGTATCCCAATGTCTGTCAGATTCACTTAGTCTATGTGATTACCCAGGGCAAGAGAGCAATGTTCCTGCCTTGCCAAAGACTGTAGATGTGAATTTGCTAATGGAATGCTTGACTGACTGGAAAATGTATTTCAAGATGGCATCTAGTGCCAATGGAGCTGGCTCCATGCTCCCTTTTCCTGGAGGTACCTGGTTACCTACTCTGGTATTCAGTATCTCGGCTGCTATGAAACTAAGCAGGGTTAAAGCTACACACACAGTTCTGGTTGTGTGTAGGAGTACTTTGAAGATGTTTGGCATGTTCAGTACTCTGAAGTGACCTTGAGGTGTCATTCATGTTACTGATCTCTGCTCCTGTTTCTTGTCCTAGAACAGCTGCGCAGTTTCAGTTGTCACAGGTTCTGGCTGCTTATTTCTCATGTGCCCACATGATTTTCCTCCATAAGCTGCTCCAGAAACATCTTCATGAACAGGATCATGCCTTTGTTCTGTAGCACTGGTTAGAAGTGTGTAGTTCTACCTCCGAGGCCAGGTTTGATTCTCTGTTTTTTGACTAAGGGCAAAAGAGAAAGCAGCTCTTACCCTCAGAGTTGTTTGTTCATCGTGGGTGGGTGTACTCACAAACTACATGGGCACTTCCACTTAACATTAGTGAGCACTGCTGGCAGGCTTAGCAACAAAGCAATATGGGAAGAGTAGTATTTTTTGTTTAGTAAGGTCTGCTAAGTTACACGTTTACCAAATGCAGTGAAACAGAAAAATTAACTTGTTCACAATGTCTCTGCAAGCAACACCAATTAGAGATTACAGAAATGCATTACTATTATTATTATTAATGCACCTTGATTTCAAAATTCTGCTTGGTAAGGCTTCAAAATGGGATTTTTAATCTTTTCAGTGTCTTATGGATCATAGCCACATACTAAAGCAGCAAGGCAGGTCTGCTGACAGGTATTAGCCACTCACACTTCCGTTGGATTTCTGACTGGGATCCATGTTCATGCTTGTCCCAAGAGGAGGTCTAGTGTGATGTTACATCCAAATTGAGTTGATGAGCTTTACTTGTCTCAGACTGCAGAAGGGGATGGAAAATGCATTTCTAATTTATTTCTATTCCTGCATTTGGCATCAAAAAGTGAAAAAAAAAAAAATCACGTTACTTGAGAATTTAAGGAAAAAATCAGCAGGAATTCATCTACAAAAAGTGACTCTGGTGTCACAGTTTTTAGTAACCACTGTGACAAAATAACTTTCTAGCAGTAATAATTTTGGTGTTGCTAAAATTAGTAGTCAATAACAGAAATATGAGCTCATGGCTGATACCAAACATGTAAAAAGATGTGAACTACCTTGACAGTGTGTGCAAGCATCTGATGGGAAGCAGTGAAGAGGGAACCAGGCTTTTCTCAGTGATGCCCAGGGAAGTGATAAATAGGCAGTAGCACAAACTGAAATACAGGAAAATCCATTTAAACATTAAAAAAATGCAATTCACTGTGAAGGTGATCAAACACTGGTACAGGTTGCCCAGAAAGGTTGTGGAGTCTCCATCCTTGGAGATAGTTAAATGCTGACTGAACACGGTCCTGAGCAGCCTGTTGTTCTTGGCCCTGCTTGCTCAGGGGTTTCACCAGAGGATCTCCAGAGGTCCCTTCCAACCTCAGCCATTCCATGATTCTCTGAGCACATCAAACTGCCTTTCTTTGCAGCGCTGGATTTTTAAATTGGTGTGCAAGTATTTTGTTCTCCCTGCAACACAAACTTCCAGATGGGCTGGAAAATACTCTTATTAATATTTTGCCCCCTTTTTAGATAAGCTGCTGTTTGCGTGGGCAGCTGTGCCAGGAAAACAGTTACCTCTATTGAGATAATTGCTTTCAGCAAAGATATTTAAATACTGTAGCTGGTGATGCATTTCAACAGTTGAACACGAAAAGGATTTTAACTGTTTCTGACATGGATTAACCAAGTGCTGCATGCCATATTGAAAACATAACTATGAGTTTATTAATCTTTTAGAATTATACTGTTTCATGTGGAAGTGTATAATCCCTACCATCATCTAAGGAAGAAGGGTTAAACATCCTGAACTTCCCTGCCTGTACAGACAGTGGTCAGTGCCCTTTTAGTAAGTGTGAGACAGCACAATTTTATTTTGCCATTAGAATAGGTCTGCTTCACAAGAGGATTGAGAGAAAGGCAAGGGATGTTTTCTCTTGAAGAAATTTGGAATTTGGGAAACTTGGAGCTATCTTGCAAACAAGGTTTTCATTGTCAACCATAATGAGCCATGATCTTGACACAAAAGACAAAGTACTGTGTTTGTTGGAGCAGTTTATACCTGTCAGGTGTAATCTTTTCCCACTTCTTCAAAGAATGGATCGGTTCAGTAATTCACACATTCCTTAGAATCTTTGGCATATCCATGTTAAAAAAAAATATATATTCATACTAATGTGCTCAATTTGCAAAAGTTGGTATTTCACAGTAGCTGGATCCTGGAGCTATGGGCTGCTGGCTTCATCTGCTTGAGTCCCTGAGGGTTGCTCATGGCATACCTGCTTTAAACTCCTACTGACCTGATCTAAATTAGGTCAGGTTTATGTCTTCAGTGAAGAATTGGGCTTAACATCTCTTGCCAGGAACAAACATCAGAAATTATCTGTAAATATATTCTGTAGCTAACATTTTGTAGCCACAGCAGGCTAACAGGTATTTTTGAATGTCAAGGTACACGTTTTTATTTGTTTAGAGTTACACAAAGCTCATGTGCAGAACAAAATTCAAAGACTCAGCACAGTCCTGTCTAATATTTCCTTCTCTCCTCTGCTCCTGCATATAATCCTGTATCTCTGTCTGAGTTCCTGCTGTCTGTCTGGTGCAGCTGGAAAGTGTGTCTCAGTGTCAGACAGCTCCCACTATTGATTTAGGGGCTTGGAGGAGACTGACCAGCATTGTCTGATTCACTTGCAAACCTTTACTTAAAAGGTTAATCTAAACTAGCTTAGATCCTAATTGATTACAGGAGAACAAGCACTTTAGCCCAGAGAGTGGAGTCTGTAACAATGGATAATCTTCCGTGGCCGTCCTGAGAGCATGAAAGGTGTAACCCAGCAGTCCAGCACTCACCAGCTGGGCACTGGTGGCTCCACTGCCCCATGTGTGAGGTGAGAGGCACACGAGGCTTCTCAAGCTGCAGCACATTGGAAGCATGGGAGAAGTGAATGCTTTGTGTTTGTGTCCACCCTACTTCCCTATTCTTCCTCTATTCTTGAATTAATTTGTGTCGGATCCCCTTTTCCTGGAGTGATTTGCAGTGCCTGTGGCCACTGCTCAAGTCCACCCACTCGTTTGCAGAGCCACCTGTGCAGGAGAGACCAAAAGTTGTTTACGAACCATCTACTCTGGGCCTGGATTTAGTCTCTACATGCTGGGAATTGAGACGTGCATAAAGACATTGTGCTAAAATCAGTGCTATTCACACTCAATAGAAACACTTCAGAAACCGGCAGTATGAATTGTTAATGTTTGTGTGCTGATTTTTGTCTCAAGTGGGGAGAAATCTATAATCCATGTGTTACACAAAAGAATTGGAGGACCAAGGTTTCCAGCTACTCATACTGCCTTTTGAGTATCTTAACTGTGTCTTGATTGGATGGTGTTAATTTGTTGTCTGAGACTGTTATAGTGATTGTATTGATTAATTTTATTTTAAAATATGTGGCAAGGAAGATTGTAATAAAAGCATCTACGTTTAATATACTGTGCACACACAAATTGTTAGATCCTATTTTTAAATATGTTAATCATTTCAGAATTAAACAGCACAAGAATGGTTTGACAGTCTTGCTGAATAAAGTGGATGTAATTAAATTTTTTTCCTTAGTTATGTCCTAGGATAGAGAAAGGCTAGTTAATGGAAGAGAGCACATTTGTGCCCTGTTATCATCTTACTGTAAGATATGGATGTGGAAGTGAGTAACATCCTTGTTGTCTTAATTTTTATTTTTCTTAAAGATATTTCATGGGAAGAAAATTGCTGGCATTCTGCACCACTCCCTTGCATTCCTCTTACTTGTATATGTAGGACCTCATTGTGTTGTGCTCTTTTTTCCTGCAAACAGGGTGAGAAGATGGGCTTGGAATAAGAACCATAACTCATTTTGAGACCTCTTTCTTGTGCAGCACTTAACTGCTCTCCTCTTCACTGAATTTTTACCTCACTGTGTAGGGTGGAGCATACAGGGCTGTAGAGTGGGAAACAGATGTTCCTCATGTGGGAACAAGAGCTTCTGTCAGCACTCAGCAGTGTCCCTGCCAGGGTGATGGCTTGCAGGAGGAGGAGAGCAGGGATCCAGGTTAAGGAGAGCAGAAAGTGCTGTGTCATTACCCTTGTGTCCACTGGAGAAGTTTGGTTTATATTTATACTAAAGAATACCACCTCTCCTGAGTAAAGGTCCTTGCCCAGTTAAGGCATGCTTTAAAAAGCTGGGACATATTAGAAATTTTGGTTACTCTGGGACTAAAATGTTTCCTCATGAAAGGAAACTCAGCCCTTTCTTTTACATCCCCTTGCAGCCATACTGGCTTATTGACTATAGTCACTCCACTCCTGTTAGAGTCCCAGGATTAGATAGCCAGAGAGCTGTTCTTCCTGAAAGCACAGGTTCTTCATGTTCCTGGTAAGTGAGAGCCTGCTGAGCAGTTCTGCAGCTTTCCAAAACACTTCCATTAAAGACATTTGTCAGCCATGGAAACTAAGCTTCGAGATGTTCAATCACGGCCCAAAAATAGCTCTTTCAAATAAATGAAAGCTCTTGAAAGTGCATTATTTTCAATAAATGAGTAAACCAGTGAGTTTATATGTGCGCAGGAGCAGATTTCAGGTAAATCCCTGAGGTTCAATCAGTCACTGGAGGAGTGTGCCCTGAGCAAAGGGCTGCTGCTGTCAGGGCACTGCTTCAGGAGAGACCCAGCTTCTTCTCCCCATTCCCCAGAAGAGAGGAATGTGGTGTGGCATTCAACAGCCAAGGAAAACTCCCATCTGCTTCACCAGGAGACCAGTGCTGGGTGACAGCACCAGTGCCACCAGATTGGTGCTTTTGCTGCTCTGGCAGCAGTGGACATCGAGGCAGATGGGACCCTCCTAAATGTGCACATGTTCCTGACTCAGTGCCTCCACAGTGCAAATAATGGTGATAAATCCCCAATTTTCAGAGCAGTGAATAAGGCAGCACATTATTCAGAGAGAGAAAACCAGCAATATGAGAAGGCTGTGCCATATGTTACCACTGAAATCACACTTACCTATTGCCCTCGTGGTTGCATTGCTGTTTAGGAAAAAAATCTGTGTGTAGAAGAGTGTAATTTATGTACTCTCTCTGTGTGTGTGTGTGTGTATGTTGAAGCTTTATTTGCAATGTGGTAGGGGTGGGAAGCAGAATTTGGGGGGCTGGCTGAGTAGGCCTTCAGGATGTGAGCAGAAGGTCTTAAAGAATTATATTTTTATAGATTGTGCTGAAGCTTTGGGTCCCAGCCACACATAGCCTTTTCTTCCAGAGAAGTAAAATGGTTTGGAAAGAGAGTCAGGTGGCTGTAATATAGTAGGGATAGTACAACCCCACCAGCCCTGGACAAACTGAATAACTTAATAAAAGATGCCTTTTTAAGTAATATTTTTTTAGTGCTGAATTGTTAAACAAAGAAATATTTATGAGCAAACTTTCTATGTACCTAAAGTTTGTGTGGTGCTTTGTACTGACTAGGTGGACCTGTTATATGTTTACACGTCTTAAATGATCGTCCTTGAGGCGTGTGTAGTAATTCAATGACTTATATGCCAGAAAAACAATGAAATTCTGTGTAATAGCAAATGATTTAATTTCTGATGAAACTGTAGGCTTTCTAGTGTTTGTGTATTTTTCTGGTTGGCCATTACAAGTTGTATCCTTCCTGCAGTAAGGCTTGTATGCTTGATTGTAGAGAGAGGCAATAGGATGGTAGATAACCATTGTTTTAAAAGAAAACCCTAAATATTGCTACCTTGTCCATTTTAAAATCAGGTAAGCTTTGTGGCATGAGCTGGAAATTTTGCATTGGAATCAAGTTTCAAATACATCTAGGGTAGGTTAAAAACTGGGGTGGGTTTGTTTGTTTAATTAAATAAGACCGAGAGATCTTAAAAGTGCTTAATAACAATATATATGTGGACAAGCCAAGAGATGGAACAAAAATGGCTTTTTCCCACTGTATGGACCTGACCTAGCTAATTCATAGCTTGTGCTAAACCTGTGCACAGACAGGTGAATAGACAAATGGGAGAAAGTAAAGATTTTTTTCTTTGTAGTTTGTCAGCTGTAATAGCGTGAAGAATTTTAGTTGTTTGTTCTGAATTCTAATTCATAAATACCTTCCAGAAGAGCTGAGTTGTCAATAAAATCCCATTCAGTCAAAAAGCAAAGCTATTCACGGGGTTCAAAATCAGAGCAGGATTTTTTCATCTTGCTAAACATACCGAGTCTTTGTTTCTCCTGACTGGGAGACCAGGGCTAAAGCACAACTGTCCAGATACATTCATTTTTTTTAGTTGAACTTTGGGGTCTCTCTAAAAAGTGCAGGGGTCTGCAGCATAAAGGAGTTTTTGGAGCATGGTCCTATGATAAATGTCATCACCTGCTGCAGCAGCTGGTGATTGGCAAAACAGCATCGCTTGTTTTGTCCCTTCTGATAAACGTGGCAGCATCCTCACCCCTCCTGTGAATAAATCACCCCTGAAAAAAGCAGAGGAGAACTTAGCACGACTTTTTCTCCCGAGAGTTCCTGATTTCTGGATGTGTTAGAAGCCAGAGAGCTTTGCTAAGCTAGCAGGAGAAGCATCCCCGAGATGAATAATGCATTGCCGAGGAGGGAGGCTGTGGCAGGGAGCAGCAGTGCTGGGGATGTGCCTGGCTTTCCTTCCCCCGGGAGTCTGTGGGTGCAGTGTCCCCGTGGTGGTGGTGGTGGTGGCAGAGTCGCTGTCTTACCTGCATCCTCCCCTTGGGGAAGTGTGGAGGAGTTACTCTGAGCAGGAGGGAGCTGAGGTCGGTGTGGAGCTGCTGGGTTTGTTCGGCAGGGCTGTGGTTCAGCACAACCCTGTGTGCACCCAAAGCCTGTGATGCACAGCTCCCTGCTTGCCTGGCCGTGGTGTAGTTCCCTTGGACTTCTTCTGCAGGCCATTCTTCCATACCAAGAGACTCTGGAAGTGCATTATTGAGATGATTCAGGCAGGGCTTTTGGTTTTTTGAAAGGTAGAGAATTATCAGCTGCTGTGGTAGATGTAACTCATCCCGCTCAGCTACACCATAAAACTGTGCCCTAACCTTCCTCTCCCATCACCTCTGCTGGCCCTGATTTGCCTGTTCCCATAACGAGGGACATGAAGGAGTTAAAATCAGTGGGGAATTTACCCAGTCAAAACCTCCGAAGTTCTAATCTTCAGTTCTCTTAACCTTGTCATCCTGGGAACAGATGAGTGCTTGTGCTGCTGCCAGCAAGGGTCTGGGACAATGCAGCTGCTCAGAATGGGGGAGAGTGGAGTTGCCTCTTTCCCTGGCAGTGAGATGCTGGGTGAGCAGGACCTAAGTGCAGAGCTGCACTGTTAATGGTAAAGAAAAGAAATCTGTGAATGAAGTGCTTGAAAGAAGAGCTGACGATTCAGTAATCAGTTTGGTGTTCTCAATCCATCCCCTGTGTCACAAAAATATTACAGTACTAAAGATTTGATGTGGCTGTTCCTAGTGATCTCTGTGATGCTCGTGCCTAGTAGAGTAGAAAATAGCATTGAATAAAGCAGTGCTCTAACTAGGGAATATAATAAGAAGATCCAGGTGGAGAAGATGTTTTTACAGCACTTGCATGGTGTCAGAGTCAGCTCTTTTCCTTCCCACCCGCTTTAAGAAAGGAAGAAATGACATAAATAAATCGATAAATAAACAAGGGCAGTTACCTGGGAATTTATGTGGCATTAGTATTCATTTTCATGGGCAGACTGATAAATGTTTCCAGAGGTCTCTGGTTCACAAGGGGTTTTCAGAGGCGTGGTGGAGCCTGTCAGAGCTGGCTCGGAGCTCAGTCCTTGGGACACAGCTGTGACAGATGGCACTGGGATGCCACCTGCAGGCACTCCTGCCCCGCATTTGGTACAGCACATGTACTCACGTGCCTCAGACGTGCTGGATGTGGATGCACGCCTTGCTAGGGAGGAAATTGGGCTTGTTGCTGGAGCTGCAGTGATGGGAGGAAACCCTGGAGAATTCAGCACCATCCGATGGTCCTGCCTTTTGCTGACAGTGCTTGTTAGTGCAGTGTATCCCCTTTCTGGGAGATGGGAGATTGGCACCCCATACACTGCTTTAGCATGCTTTTGTCTGGCTGAATGTGAAAAACTAATCAAGATTGTTAAAAATGGAGGGGAGGGATAGCTATGAATTTGCCTAGGACCTGAGTGAGTAGAGAAATTATGAAATTTGTCTCTAATTCAGAAATAATTCGGTGTTGACCAAATGAGTGCCATGTCTTCAATGGGCAGTAGCACCTGGAAGAGGCCAATATTTAGGGTTTTTGCCCAAAGCACATTTAGCCCTGCTCTACTGTTTAGTGAAAACACCCAGTGCAGATGCCACCAGAGCCTCATCTCGTGGAGTAATGCTGTAATAAAGAATGTGGTTTTCTTGTGCAAGTCTTGACCTCTTCTTACGAAAATAACACACAACTCAGTATTTTCATGGTGTATAAGTGAAATGTAATTTTTTTTTCAATAAAATACATTTCCTTTCCTAAACGTGGGTCTCTGGTTTTTCCCCTTGGTGGTGTTTCTCTTTCAATTCCAATGGAGCTTTGGTCTTTTGTGTCTTCTCCCTACATATGTGAGCCACAGCTCTGTGCTCTTCCTCTGACCTCGCTTCCAGAGATCACATAATTTCTTTTTCCTCTTGAGCTCCAAAAGGAGTTCCCTGTCCAGCCAAGTTGAACAGGGAACTCCTGTTCTGTTCTGCTCCATGTGCTTGACTACAGTGGAATCATCTGCTCCAGTGGTTCTAAAAGATGTTTCTTAAAGTCTGACCTACACTTGGGGGCTCCCTAAACCCTCAAAAGCAGATTCTGAGTGTACTCTGTTAAAAACAGCTCCCTGCATAGCCTAAAGTTTGCTCCCCTTCAGTCCAGGGTAGCAACTCTGCTGTCCTTTTTTCTCATTACACGGAAAATTTTATACTCTGCCATTTCACAATGGCTGTGGCCAAGGCAGCCACAAACCACCACATCCCACAGAAGTCCTCTGCTATCCACAAAGAGGAAGTCTCAAAGGGCATCTTTCCGAGGTGTTTCACTGAGTGTCGGTGATAAGAAGTTATCTCCTACAAAAATCAGGAATTCCCAAGATCTGGTCATCTTAGCAGAATGATATTCCCAGCTGGTGGCTGGGAAGTTGAAATCTTCCACAGGGATGAAGGTTACCAGTACAGAATTTCCTCCTAAGTGCCTATAGAGTAACTCATTGTTGCTGGGCCATCAGTAGCACGTGCCCACTGCAAATTCCCTTTCTTTTCCATCCCCCACTCCTCGCTCCAAGGCTGAACCACATCCTCACCAGCTGCAAGGGGTGTACAATCCTAGCTCTCCCTCACACCTCACCTGCCTCTCCTGTACCCTCCATCCCAGCACTCCCAAGGTGGGACTCATTCCAAGTCTCACTAACCAATGATATTGGAGCTCTGGGAGCTGCCCAACGCTTCCACTTTGTTTGTTTCTCTTATTTTTCATACAAACAGCAGCTGGGGAAGGGTCTGAAAAGATTTGAATATTTTAGGGGAAAGAGCTGAAGCTGCTTCCTCTTCACAGCCCTGTGAGAATGAGGGGTTAAGCCACTTTAAGAACCACTATCGAAGGTGTTGGCAAGAAGCAGGTTTGAATATGGATTTATGAAAGTTCAGTGGCAAAGTTGACTCTATTACTTAGGACAAGAATGAAGCACACATAAGAAAATCAGATTAGAATCAATTTAGGATGATTTGCACAGAGACCAGAGATGCAGAAGGGTAAGAGGGCAAAGGATATGAAAAGATGAGGGTGCAGAAGGGTTTAGCAGCACTTAATCTTCAACTGATTTAAAATGTAGGAAGTGACTCAATAGGATTAGCTACAATTATAACAGTGGCTTAATTATAGATGCATGATAATATTGATACCACAATCAATTCACATGGATGCACACAGGCAAAGAGATGCACACATCTGTATTTATGTAGAGGTGTGTACAGAGCCCAATCCAGCTCCATCCATCTGTAGATGATGCTCAGGGCTCCATCCAGTCTGGAAGTGTTCAAGGCCAGGCTGGATGTGGCTCTGAGCAACCTGGTGTAGTGAAAAATGTCCCTGCCCATGGCAGGGGGTTGGAGCAAGATGATCAAGGTCCATTCCCACCCAAACCATTCCATGATTCTATGGCATCTATCAATATTTATCTATATCTGTATTTATCTGCATACCCCGGGGCATCTGTGATGCATGACACTTGTCACTCATGTGACCCCAAAAAGAAAACCAATAATGTCTTCTGCAAAAAGGAGGTCACTGGGGCAGTCAGGTCTTTCCCTGAGCCGAGAATCAGGAATTGGGTGGAAAACACTGCCCTTGCTATCCCCCTTGTGACAGGTTTGAATGGTGGTGGTGCAGAGACCAGACAGCCAGGGGGAACAAAATGAAAGGAGGAAGAGACTTCCGAGGTGGGTGTGACTCTGGGGAGAATTTTTGGATGTAACTCATCTGCTAAACGGGGAGTTTACCTGCTTCAGAAAGGTCACGTTCTGCCTTCGAGCTCTGTGTGTCTTGTTCGTGCCCCAGGAGTGCTGCTGAGGATGAAAGGAGCTGGAATCCTCACATTCCTGTCCCAGCCATGGTGTGTGACTGCCCAAAGCCCAGCCCTCTCTGGGGACCCGGCTGGTTATCCCTAGTGGGTTTTATTCATCCCATTTTCCTCCGGTAAATAAGTTTGGTTGCAAACACAACAGAAGATCATTGCAGGCCACATAGCCAAGAGGAATTTTAAGGAAATCATAAAAGCTACTCCCACGTCCCTATCCCCTTGCCCCCCTTTAATTCCAAAGACTAGCTTGAATAATAAACATAAAAAAATGAACAGAATAGTAATACACAGCACTGGCAACTGCTTGATTCGAGCTGAATTTTGAGTCAGGTCCCACGAACAGCTTCAGGAGAGCTGGTAAGCCACGGCATTATTCATAATGCTCATTAGCTGCCTGCTAGGACAAAGACAATTAAATCTGCTGTCAGCAATACCTCAGCTGCAGGGAAACCAGGGAGGGATTTAACATCCCCTTTCACTGGTACCAGCATCCAGCATTTCACAGCTGGGTCCTGCAGGTGATGATGCAGCATCAGCACATCCAGGTGCCTTCTTCAGCCTGGGCTCCTCCTACTTGGCTTTTTGGGCCGTGCTGTTGACCAACGAGGCTGTTTGAATGCAAAAACCAACTTTACTAATGCTAGCAAATGTTGAGCTTTGTGTTTAAACGATGGTTTGCTAAATAACTACTACAAAAAAAAAAACCCCAAGTGCCCTTGTCACTGAGAGCAAACACACCAATCTAAGGCACACTCTTAGAGGTCACTTGTGTTATTCCCTGGATCTGAATAATTCTTGAGTATTTTTGAGGCTTTTTTACCCCAGGTTCTTGCAGCAGAGAGTTAAGCAGTGCTGGCTGCAACAGAGATTCCTTGGATGGGTCAGGGTGACAGAGAGATGAGGTTTTCAGGTGGGTGGTGAAATTTCCAAGTGCTCTGCTGGTTAAATACAGTTCAAGGCAGCTGGGGAGGTGGATCCAGTGCAGAGCACCCCAGTGACTCTTGTGTCTCACCCCAGAGCTCTCCCCTCAGATGGCAAGGAAGCCCATGGAGAGCTGTTTCAAGGAGCTGATCCTGCTGGAAACCACAACTAGCCAAAAATGGGATTGCTTTTCACCTGTATCAGTGCCCTGAGCCACCGGGCAGCCAGGAACAGAGCAGGGGCAAAGGGCTGGAAGGAGGGCACAGATATTTAAGAAATTGCTTGGGGCCTTGGAAAGACAAGCAGTGAGAGCCTCACTTCATGCAGACACATAAATGGGGTTAAGAAGTGGATTGTTCCTGCCTTTCCCTGGGACCAGGCACATGGTGATTTTGGGGTGATTCTGGAGGAGGGAGGTGTCTTGTCCCCCAGGCCTTTGGGGAATATTCTCAGAGAGCCTGGGTGGAGCTGACTTACCTCACCACACTCCACAGGGACTGTTTAATTGCCTGTTAAATGGCTTCCTGCAGAGCAGAGGAAGGCATGAAATAATAATGATGCAATAGCTGGGAAATTGTGCAGCTGCTGATATATTAGATAAGTAGGAAATGTTTGACTTCACCTTTGCCGTGCTGAAGTGCTCTGATGGTGGCCAAACCTGGGCTAACCAGCCCTGCAGAGCACCCTGGCAAGGTGAATGGATTCCCTGTTTTGGTGCTCCAGGGAGAGGGAACTTCTCCCTCTGCGTTTCCCCCTTCCCAGAGACCCCCCAGGAGCCCCCCAAATACTGGACTGCTCTTCCCCTCTCTGAGATGAGGGGTGCTCCTCACTGCCTGAGGGTTGGAGGGTTGTGGATAATCCCAAGAGGTGCCTGCCTGGAAACCCAGAATTGTTGAAGGTGAGTGGAAAAAAACCTTTTGAAACAAGGTGCACGGGAAATGTGCAAGAAGTTCTCTACAGTGTTAAGGAAAAAAATGCAATGGAGAGGGAAAAAAAGGTAGTTTTAAATGGAAAGAAAAGTCTGAGCTTCTTTCCCAAATGTCCAAAATAAAATTACCTTTATTGTGGTGTGTTTAATAGCTGTGGAAAATGTAGTAGGAAAATGTAGGAGTTATTTGCATTTTCCTCGTCTATCATGGTGGTGTTGCTCTTGTACCTGGGCTGAGAGCTGGCACTGCTTCCTCCAGGCACCCCAATTCTTCCAAAGCAAAGCAGGACAGTGGAGATTTTCCCTTCCTTCTTAATATGGTGTGTCCAGGCCATCCTCACCTACCCCTTCTCCCTTCCTCCCAAAGTCTCAAACAAACACTTGAACTGAAGCTGCTGAGTTTTCCCCTGAGAAGTGAATGACTCTTCCCAGCCATACAAGGAAATTGCCCCAGACTAAACAAAATTAATCTGAAAGTGGCCAATTGTCACTTATAATAGAGACACAGAAACACTGGACAAATCAGAATAAAATAAAAGGCTCCTCTGCTTTTGAGAAAGCTCCCTCGAGCCTGTCTGTCCAACATGACCTTGCTGTGTAAAGCTTGCACTTAGTTGTCTAAAGCTTCAGCCCCGATGGGAAATCCCAGTTCCTGGCTGGGAATGCACATCTCTCCCCAGAGTGCTGTGTAGTCAAGAATTTCACGTTGGGCTTCAGCAATCAATGGGCCTCATCCTGAAAGTGCTGATTTTGAGGACACAGGAGGGTCCTGGGTGCTGTCCTGAGCACAGGAGCTGCAGTGCAGGATGAGGGCTCTGGGGAGAAAGAGAGAGGCTGGCTCTTGGAACTCCCCTTTATTCTTTTTGCATCCCTAATTTTAAGCTGCTACACAGCCTGTGGGGGCTTGCAAAAGGCCAAGGAAAGGCTGAGAGAGAAGATCTACAAAGTGGTTCCCATTCTAAAATTTGGAGACTCAATCCAGAGCGTTAGCTCATGACCTCAATGATTATAAATTGATTTTGGTCTTGATTTATTGTTAAGTGACTGGGGTTTTCTTAATCTTTTTTCTCAAAGGCTCTTTCCCTACCTCAGAACTGTGAAGTCAGCCTGGGGAAATCTTTTATCAGCCCTGGGGAGGGAAGATGGAGCAGCCAGAAATGATCTCAATTTACATCATCTTGCCAGTGCCTGTGTGTGCACATGGGAGTTTCTTCACGGGCTCTTGTCATTACTTTGATCATGAAATCACCCAAACCTTAGGTTTGATAAAACCAACCCTGACAAGCTTCAATAAACAAAGCCAAAGGGAGTGGACGATTGGATATCTGGGATCTTAAATTTATGACCCTTCAGGAATGTTGGAGTAATCAGAAGACACAGAGGAGATAAAGGCCTGGGAAGTTGGAAACTCTGTTTCGGAGAAAGATGATAAAAGGACTGAAGAATGTGGGCCAGATTAGCATGAGTGAGAGACCAGGACACCTCTTGGAGTTCTCCAACCCTCAGGTTTTCCATTCTCAGAGGATGGTCATCAAAAGCTGACAGCAAGGCCTGGGATGAAATTCCTCACTCCTCAAGGCTCCACCATCGCCCAGTGAAAAATACCAAGGCATTTGATGTATATCACTGAACTCAAGGGGAATTTTTAACACTAATATCTTTATATATTTAACCCTTAATACAGGAATTTTCTCTTTTTTTCCTTTGTGTGTGTGCATGTGTTAGTTTATTTAAATCCCTATAGCAAATACAGTAGAAACACTGGGATCTCAGATCTATAATTAAGTTACTATTGTGACTGTAGTAAATCCTATTGATTCACTCCATAAATGTTTAGTCGATGATTAAGTGCTGCTAAATCCTTGAGATATAAACAGTTGATGGAGTCTGAGGCTAAGGTTGGACCTAGCTCACCTAAGCTTTATCAGAGGTTTAGAAAGCAAGAGGATTCTCTCTGATCAGTGGGAAGGTTGCCCTTAACCTTTTGCATCTTCAGTCTCTGTGTAAATCATCCTAAATCAATTTTAACTCGATTTTCCTTTGTGTGCTTCATCAGTGTAGTAAGTAATAGAGTGACCCTTACCATCGAATTTTGTTAAGTCCTGCTTTTACAAATTCATCTTTAACCTACTTCTGCTAATACCTTTGATGGTGAAACTTCGAGCAACCTGAAACCACTAATGCATAACAAATCAGCATAGTGGGCAGGAAGGCAAGTGATATCCCTCATTCCTCACAAAAGCATGGAAGGAATCCAAGTCCTGAACCCTCAGAGGGGTGGAGTTGTGATGCCTGGCATGATTGGAAAGCTGTGGAAGAACACCTAAAGGTGGCCAGGGACCACATAAAGGAGGGAAATGGAATTATTTGTAAAATGTTAGGCAGCCACCTAACAGCTGCTTGTCAGTGCATGAAGAATGATACTAAAAGAGAACAGGACCTACAGGAAGAAATAAAAGTCAGGAAAGCAGCTGAGTTATCACTGTCTTTGAAAACTGGGCAGCAGAAACAGAGGAAGAAAAAGAGAAAAAACCAAAAATTTTGAAGGAAAGCTTGAGGTGATGCATATGTGGCCTCCTGATCCCCTAGACATTGCAGAGATCAGAGGAATAGCATCCCCTGAAGAATGGATGGAAACATGCAGGGTGACCCTGACAATAATAAAATGGGGCAAGACTGAATATGAAGCCAAACTCAGTATAAAACCAGAAGAAATTAGTGGACCTCGGGGTGGAGCAGGAGAATTGTCCCCAAAACCCTCCCCCATCCAATCTGATAATGAGCAGGGAGAGGCGAGGCGAGGCGAGGCGAGGCGCTCTGCCCATGCACATTAAATCCCTGAGTGAGTTCTCCACAGCTGGTACAAATGCTGCCTGTATCCAGGCTGTGCATGATATTCCCTCTTGGTATTCCCATCTCGGCAAATGTGGATCATGACATGCTAAAGGCGTTAATTAACAGCCCCTGCTCTACTCAAACCTTCACTCGGGGGCCTCTGTTTGCTTCTTCCTCATCCTTTGTAGGATACTTGGCAGCAAAATCTCCGATCTGTTGTTCAGCACAGCCTTTCCCTCACTCCTGAAATTCCCTAGGTTTGTTACCTTCTCTGGTAATAACCTCCAATGATACAATAACATCCCAGAGGGGTCCCGACAGTAGTAGACAGTGTCATGGAAATGGGAAAAAAAATGCAAGTCTTGTTCCCCGTGTTTTGCTTTTATCTGTCAATAGAGAGCAGCATTAATGCTGTTCTTTGTCCTTGTGATGTTGATATATTCTGAATTTAAATCTGAACTGTTGTATTCCTGCTCTCCCATGGCCACCCTCCAGCTTTACCAGGGCGAGTGTGTATTTTGGGGCAGGGATTTGAAACCCTGTCACCAAGCAGGTGCCCTGATGTGTATTGCAGCTTTTCCAGCCTCAGAGGGGTCTCTGACTTCTCTCCTTGTGCCATCACCTTTGCCTGTTGATGATTTGTTGTCAGCATAAGGAACATTCAGATCTTGTTCTCCTTGAGTCACCACCACACAATTTAATGTAATTCTTTATTATTCCCTGAAATTTCTTATTTGATCTTCTCCACATATTCCTCTCTGTGTCCCGGCACTCATCACTTTACTTCTAATTCAGTGATATTTATTTGCCTTCTCTCCTTTCCCTTTTTTGGACCCACAGTGAAAACAGAGAGAAGTAAAGGTTTGTGAGCTGCTATATTTTTTCCCCCATTGTCATTTTGAGTTAAAAAACAGCCACAGGGCAGAGAAATGGCGATTTCTAATTTAGTGGTAATTTGCTAAGGCAAAAAAATTAGTAATTGGTGCTGTTAAATGTTAAATTTGTTATCTGTTTAATTACTGTTAGCTGGGTTTCTTGAGGACCTCATTATCTAAACATCTGGTTTTAGAGATGCACTTCTTAAGGTCTCAGATGCTTCCTGCACCTATCTAGCTATGACTGAGGACTTATTAGCATATCCCAATAATCAGTGCAAGGCAAGTAAATTCCTTTTGTTCTGTAAAGCCTGAAAGATTAATATGTTATCTGGGTAAAAGACCACAGGATGGGAGCACTCCTTGCCTGCCATGGGACAGACATTACTCTTTGCTCCTTCCTTAGCATAATGCTGGGCTGCAGCTCAGGCGGGCTCCCAGCCTCTCCCAGGGTAACCCAAAATCTGTCCTGCAATGTAATATTAGCTACTTCCATCAAATCTCTAAAAATCTGGGCACTTTAATCACCTTTCCCTCAGATCTCAGACATGCATGATGAATTAGCTTAATTTCTGGAGTCTGTACCAGCTCATCTCACCCCTTCATACCTGGAGGAGATGGGGCAGTGTTGGCTACATTGGGGAATGAAAGGACAGTGTTAGTTCCTGCTTTTCAATCATTTCACCTGGCTCCCTCTCAAGAAAAACGCCCTTTCTCAGCCACATCCTTCACAAGCTGAGAGCCCTGTGGCTGCAGACAGTGTCAGGTCTGCAGCTCATTACCATTTCAAGGCTTTTATTTTGCACTGCTGTGGTCGCCCCGAGGGGCTGGTGAGTGCTGTGAGCCCAAATCAGCTCTGGGAAGCTTCTGGCAGCCCGAGTGTCACTGACAGGCTTTGAAGTCCGTGGTACCCTGAGCAGGCACAGCCCAGCTGTCAGTGCTGGCTCACCTTCTGCTGGTGTGAGTGTTTGTGTGCTGCTCACCTTCTGCTGGTGTGAGTGTTTGTGTGCTGCTCTCCTCGCTTCATCTTCGCAAGTGGAGCTGCTAATTACCTCCTGCCTCGTCTTACCCGCTAAATCCTGACACCTTTCTCACCTGTCTCTTGGAAGTGTAGATTTGGGGGCTATGGTGAGAGATCATTTTGGCATCCCAGGGACTATTTGACCCTAAATTAATTAAAAGTGCTTTCAACTCTACCCCCATTTTAGCAGATTTCCAATATACTTCAACAACCTACACCCTCAAATGATCATTTCACTTAAGGTTTCATTTACTAGAGGAACTTCCTTCAGAATGCTAATACGGAGAGAACAGCTTTTAATCAGGGCTGTTCATTAGCAGCAGTCAGCGTGGCAGGTAGCACAGGCCACTGCTCTGCCTCTTGATGCATGTGCTCATTAAGAGGGGAGAGCTCAGACCTTTTGTGTTCAGTGTTGTTACAGGCTGGATGGCTTCCTGACTTGGCATCCAAACCCTGCTATCCAGGGTTTACTGGCCAAACTGGGTTTGGTCAACTCAATGGGCCTAATTAAGGTAAATGTTGAGGATTCTAACCTCCTTTGTGGAGACCTTTTTTTTTAGCTGAGTACTTTTTGGTACATTCCCCTCATGGGAGGGGCAGGAATGCCAGCTGGAGAATATTTAGCATGGCTAGCAGGAAAACTTGACGATTTCCCCATCAAAGCAGGACTTTTTGTGGTTTTGTTAACAAATAAACTGGTATCAAAGCAATCTGATGCTGGCCTGCCTCTCTCCTCACACCTAGAATAACCTGAGCATCTCATTTCATCAAAAAGGACAGCAGACAGAAAAAAAAATGGAGTGTTGGATCTATCCAGGAGCCCAATAGCAGTCTGCTTTACTCAGTGGTGAAAGCCCCAGCCTCTCCCATGATATCAGAGAAATTTTGCAGAGGCAATGATACACCCACATCCAGGAGGGGTTCTTCAACCAGCTGAGGATGGTGACTACCACTAAGTGATTCAGGGTTCAGCTGGGGGAAAGGCTGCCTTTTACAAAAAAATTATCTTTTCCAACCAAAGATTGCCTCCTCCCCCACAAGTCTGCAGGAGATTTTTTTTTTCAATGTGCTCTAAACTCTTATTGTGAGAGCACAGACTGGGCACCATATGCCTGCAGGGGGACAAGGGGAATCCAGGTGTCACTGGAAATTTTCTTACCCTGTAAGAAATTAAATGGACTTAGTACCCAATGAAGCTGCCGTGAAATCTGAAGCATGTCTCATAAGAGCTCATTTTTTTACCCCAGGCACTTTGAAATGAGATTAAAGTAAAAGGTTTTGTTACATAAAGCGAAGAGTGCTTTCATAACTAGTTTCAAGGTACATCAGCTACTTTGGAAGAGCCATGCTGGGTTTACCTTTTTATTTTTTGCCTGGTAAAAACTCTTGACGACCTAGCCCTGGCTCCATGGAGAGTGGATGTCTCACCCTGCTCCTGCTGGCATCCCTGCCAAGCTCTCTCCCACCGCAGGGTGACCTGCAGCTCCTCTGCAAGCACAGACCTGTGACTTCAGCTGATCCAAAACCATCCTTCTCTTTATATCCCCTGCTTCCACAGTCTCAAGAGAGGCCTGCCAACCACCAGAGCTTTGTTTACCTGCCAGAAGCCTCCTGTCACTGCCAAGTTGCCCACAATGAGCTTCAGAGGCTCAGCCTGCCAGTGGTGCCTTGGTCAGAGTCGCAGAGGCGGCGCTGCAAAAACCTGTCAGCTTTTACAACAGGGCAGCCTGGGCAGCTCCAAAACGCCTTTTTCTGTGACCTCTGGTACATTTAATAACAGTTCTTCTCATCAGTGTGCCCAAACATGGGTTTTTTCTTGTTTTACTTTTTTTTTAAAGCCAGCCCTTGTGTTGACTCTCAGAGCAAACCATAAAGATGCAGAAACCCACAGAGGGCTGCTCACTAGGAAATGCAAAACTTCATCCAAACTGCTTCTGCCTCTGTCCCCATCCCCTCCCCAGCCCACCCTTCTCCCCTTCTATGCCCCAGTGGCTACTGAGGCTGCCAAACCTGTGATGCTCAAGGCTGTGCCCAGACCTGCTCTGAGTAACTCCCAGAGGATGGCATTTCCAAAAACTTCCCCAGGAGCCTCCACTGCGCCTCACTGCATTGCACCTGGTCATGATCAGCCAACACTGATTATTCTCTGTCCTCTGGAGTAAAGGGGTAATTCCCTTTCCTCGCTGCCAGGCCATACTTTAAACACCTGTGGGGTTTTACATCTCTGCTTGGCCAGGCTGGGTACCTAGGAGAGGTTTTGTCTCTCCTCATCAACCCCTGCCTACTCCTCTGACCTTTCTTTGCTTATTTCTGCATTTTCACACTATCTGTCTTCGTAATGACGTGGTGTCTCTGGAGAAGGAGGTGTCATCACCAGGCCATTCACACAGGGACACCTTCCCCTCCTCCTCTCCCAGGGGATGCCCCTGCAGAGCATCTCCAGTGGATGTGGATGAGCAGAGTTTATGGCAGTTCAGGCCCCAGCCTCAGACACAACAGGCTTTGTTCATCACTTTGCCACATGGCATAAATCTTATGCACTAGTATTCACCTTTTTTTTTTTTTTCCCCCCTACCATCTGGGTCTCTAAAAGCATCTGACTGAAAACAGAGGTGCTTTTAGCTTGCTAAAGGCTGGCTGGATTTTTTTTTTCCTACCTGGAAATGAAATATTGGTGCTATTATAATCTGGCGTGGAAATCTGCCATTGGATTCAGTGTTGAGCTATATTTTAATATGGTTGAATTGTTTCAATGTACAAAATTATTATTATTTTGGAAGAGAGCTAGCTAAGTGAAACAAAACAAATCATGTGCTTTAAAAAGTGAACTGGTCCTGTGTGCACATGTGGTGCATATTGGAGAGCTGGTCTTTCAAAGGTACTGTAACTATAAGCTGGTATCAAATCTTTTATACTATCCTTATAAATCCACCTTCAGCTCTCCTGAGGGATAACCAGAACAAAAGGAAACTGTTCTCCTAAGATTAAAAATGTGTATCTCAGGAGAATTTTTTGCAATACATTTAAAGACGAAAAAAAGAATGTCAAAACAAAACGTAAAATCAAATTACCCTTTCAAAAACACTTTCTAATTTCTGATTCAACAGCAGCACTTTTTCTGTTTTCTGAAGGAGAGGATTTCTCTCCCAACTTGAGCAAGAAACTGCATGAGTGTCTGTAGCCACAGCTGCACAAAACTGACTTGTTTCAATGGATGCTGGTCTAAACAATGAAAGATCAAAACTGACTGATCAGGTACAGGAACCTTTATATAATTGAGAAAATTCTAAAGATCATGAGAATGAGCTATTTTCTGATACTCCTTTCCATTACTACAATATTTAGCAAGGTGAATGGAAGCCATGTGCATTTCAAGAGACTTCCAGAAAACTCCTATGCTGTTGTTGGAAAAAACCCATGAGGGCTTCCTTGACTGCCAAAAGCAAACCTGGGGCCTGACTCCCTGGAGCAAACAGCAAGCTCCAGCAGCTGAGCTTCTTGCACGTAGCTATCAGCAAAAAAGACATGAGAAAACAACATGTTTGCCAGACTTTCTCTGAGATTCTTCTTTCTAGAAGAAGGAAGGAAGGTAGGAAGTCAAGGAACATGTGAGCAGAGTGAGTGAGTCACCCTTACAGACCTTGGTGGTTCTCATCCCTCCTTTGGGGTACTCATTGATCTTGCTCTGAGGGGAAGGCTACACAAGTACTGCTCTCCAGTTTTCTGGAGCTTTTCCTCTGGCACCTTTCCCCAGCATTAAAATCAATGGAATAGCCACAGACAAATATGCCTGAAGAAATTGAAAAGGCAGGACTAAAGAGGAGGGCTGCATAATACATTTAAGGAAGCTATTTTTTGCCATTAAACCTCGAGGCCAAGGAAACAATTATTTGGCATCCTGTGTTTCCCTGCTGTGCTCCTCGGTGGGCAGCATGCAGGTTGTTTTTTCATCAGCATCAAGCTCAGCAAGTGTTGAACCAAGCTTTGATTAAAATAGCCGCCAGTTATTTTCCACACAGATCCTTTCTCCAGTCTTGGGCCCGCACTGGCTCCCTATAAATGAGTGAATTATTCCCTCTGTCCCGTGCCAGGAGGCCACGGCTGAGCACAGGGAGCCAGGTCATGCACGCCTTTTACTCATCTGTGACTGCCAGGACTTGTCCTGCTTCCTTGGGAAGTGATATCTCATGATAAGAACGATGTATTTCCTATGACTGTGCTGGTTTTGGCTGGGGCAGAGTTAATTTTCTCCTCAGTAACTGGTGTGGGGCTGTGTTTGGGTTTGTGCTGAAGCAGTGCTGATAGCACAGGGATGTTTTGGCTGCTGCTGAGCAGCTCTCACACAGAGCCGAGGCCTTTTCTGCCCCTCAGCCCAGCGAGGGGGCTGGGGGAGCACGAGGAGAGGGGAGGGGACACAGCCAGGACCCCAGGGATGTCCCACAGCGTGTGGGGCCGTGCTCAGCACACAGAGCTGGGGGGAGAAGGAGGAAGGGAGGGATGTTTGGAGTGATTAATTTGTCTTCCCAGGTCACTGTTAGCTGTGATGGAGCCCTGCTGTCCTGGGGATGGCTCAACTCCGGCCTGTCTGTAGCAAGTGGGGAATGAATTTTGTGTTTTGTTTTGTTTTCATGAGCAGCTTTTGCTGTTAATTGTCTTTATCTCACCTGTTACCCTTCCAGTTCTCTCACCCAGCCCAACACAGGGGGAGTGAGGAGGCCAATGTTCTGGGGCTACAACAGACTCCACAACTCCTCCTCACTGTGGCTTTTGTTCCTGGTAAGGCACAATGAAGCCACCCTCGACATTTAAATCCCAGCAGCAAGGAGTGCCTGGCACACACTGCAAGCCCATGGCCATACAGCATAACTCACACTCTATTTTAAATCACTGAATACTGACTACAGCTCTTAAAATTAGGGAGAAAATCATGGGAGTAAAAATTAGGGAGAAAATCATGGGAGTATCATCTTTTTTGTCCTTACAGTGCCTAGTGGTTTTTTTGACCTAATGATGGTACCCACCTTCAGGTCTTCTCTCTCCTATTCAAATTTTGAGGCATTTAGGCAGGGTTCCTACCACGACAAACTTAACAGGTGTGTTCCTAAAGAGCAACCTGCCTGTCTGCATTTCCCTGTTCTCCCTGGGGCAGTGGTCACTGGAAAATTCCAAATCATTGTTTTTTCTTTCTTTTCATTCTGCCCTCTGTTCTACCTCCTGATGCATCACAGAGGGCCTGGGACAGGGACCATTCACAATTCAATCTCCATCCCCTGCTGTTCATACCTTAGCTTTGTGACAATGATGCCTTACATGGCTACCTAGAAACAGAGACTAGACAGGAATAAAGGAATAANGGACAGGGACCAGTCACAATTCAATCTCCATCCCCTGCTGTTCATACCTTAGCTTTGTGACAATGATGCCTTACATGGCTACCTAGAAACGGAGACTAGACAGGAATAAAGGAATAAAGGAGGGATTGATTTGAAAGGCCTTCAGAGGTCACACTCTGGGCTCCAGAGGCTCCTGCCTCAGTGCATCCCAAAATGGACAATGACAGCTCCCGAGTTCTTCCCACTTTGATATCAGCATCAATTCCCCAAGCAGAAGCCAGGCTGGAATTTGCCCAAGCTTGCCCCCCTCTCCCCAAGATGAAGGTTTGCAGTTGTTGGGCCCAGGAGGGTCTGGGTGTCCTTGGAGAGGGAGCTGGAGAGGCTTTGTTATGTCAGTGTGAGCATGAGAGAACAGCACTGAACGAGCTCCAGGGAACTGCAGAGTTACACTGGGCAGGGCAGGATTGGAAAAATAGAAAAGTTAAAACCTAAGGCATGAACAAGAGGGAAAGGAAAGGCATTTATCCCGTTGGAGAAAATAAGGGAACAAGACAAAAAAGGAAGGCACAGACTGGGGCACTGAGTGTTCTGACTGTGGGGCATTTGGGAAATTCCTTTCAGAGGAAACCTGTTTCTGAAGGGGGGGAAACAGTCCAAGTGTGTCGGAGTAACTACCTCCAGAAGTAGTATAATTTCATTTGATAAACCTTTTAATTTTTTAGGAATTCTGGGAGGGAGGAGCAGAAGGAGTGTTCTATGTGCAGACAGGATGGTTTTCAATACCTGCACAGTATGATTTCTAACAGGTGAGGACAACATTATGGTCATGGCATGCCAGCCAGGCAGTCAGGGACTGAACAAGAAAGATTCCTGCAGATGCTGGACATGCCTGTTTGCATTCCTTGGAGGATCACAGTCAGTCCCTCAGTGGCGGTCCTCCAGTCACAGCTAGACAATGTCAGTAACATATTGCTAAAAAGTATTTTTCTTGTCTCTCTTTGTCCTTCTGGGACATTCTCCCTCCTTCATCTTATTTTTTTCCTAGGTTGGCTGATTTGCCAATTTTCTGTTAAAAAAAAAAAAGAAAAAAAGAAAAAAAGAATTGAAAGCAAAAGCTGTTAGTTTCAGAGCCAGTTAACTGGACGAAAATTGTTTGTCTCTACTCTTTAGGAAGGTCAAATACAACATTCAAGGAACTGAGTGAGAAGGGCATTAAGTGAGGTATGTGGAGGTGATGGGTAAATGGTTTCTCACTTTTTTTCTTCTTTTTAAATATTAAAATGCACTTGGAATACTAACATTCCGAAGGAATATCTCAGGAAATGACCTTGGGAAATTTGAGATGGGCACAGGTACGTTCAATAATGGATGAAAATTCATGTTCTTACTTATGCTCCTTCTTGGGAATTGAAATGTGAAGGCATCTGTAGGAATAGCAGCTGGAATACAGATAACACTGGTAACTTGTTTAACCAAATTAATGCAGGCATGGAATACGAAGGCACTGGATTTCAAATTTTATAGTTGAAATCATCACATTCTTGCATATGTTTTGTATCCCCTGAGTCACTCCTATTTTTCAAACACACTACGAAATTAAAAATCCTCCAAATCTGTGCAAAGTCTGCTTCAGTGTGGGTAAGATGTAGGGAAGAAGGGGAATGAGGAAGGGAGAAGAAAAGGCCTGGGATAACATCCAGAACTATTTGGCTACAGGATCCTCCATCTGCAAAAAGAAGAAAAATGTCTTTCCAAGTGAATAGCACACAAAATGCTGAATGAAGTGAGCATAAGAGGCTCTCTCAAATTGACAATTATTTGGTAAAAGGAGTCAGATGTTTCTGGGCTGAAGGGAGCTGGAATGCTAAAAAAGCCTGTTGCCAAATATCACATCTGGAGAACTGCTGCTGCATATTTTGTGGTGATCTTTGCTGAGGTTCCTTGGCAAGCTGCCTCCTGGTGTGAAGACTGGGATGCTGCCCCAAAAGCTGACTATAAAAAGGTGAATTCCAGTGCTCACAGTCATGTTTTGGGGTGCTCTGGGCACTGAAAGTAGGAGAGAAACAGTAGTTGCCCTCATAGTCAAAATACAGCTGCATTTTATCCTTCAAGATGTGCTGGACACGGCGGTGCTGAGCAACAGTTTTTCATGGGTCTGCAGGCTGGAGGTGTTCATGTGCACATTTCCCACCCAAAAAAAAAAGATGAACAAAATAGAAACAGTGAGTATACCCTAAATCACAGAGTGTACAGCAAAGCTCATTGCCTTTGAGATACAGAGGTCAGTTCTAGAGATGCAAAAGTCAGAGGAAGCAAGTCATGTTTCTCCTTGGGAAGTGTAAAAGATTCTAATCAGTATCTGCTGCTTTTCTCTGAGGAACAAGAGGCTCATACAACGAGGCTGTCCACCAGGCTCTTATTCAAAAAGCTCTGTACTGTTTTCAGTTGTGTCTCAAGGTGCTTTCCAACTTCTGGCCCCGGGGGTATGGGTAAGAAAGAACTCCTGCCTCCCTCAGAGCTCTCCTCAGTTTTATTTTAACAATGAAGCTCTGAGCACTGCCACAGCAGCTGCCCTGCCGCCCTGCACCATCTCCAGGGCTGTGCAAGGAAGTGAAGAGGGAAATGGGGAGGAAAAGGAGATTTCTGGAGCAGCTGCCTTGGCGTGGCTCCCCATCAGCTGCGCTTGGCAGCCTTCGGATGGGCTCAGCCACAGACAGCAAGAACTGTAGAGCAGAGTCCGAGCCAAAACCAAGGGGACAGGTCTCCTCCTTTGCATTGCAGGGTTTGGACAAAGCAGCCTTTATCTCAGGGAAGTGTTGGGATGAAACATGCCCCCCACTAATGGGGCCAGGCAGAGCAAAGGCTGCAGGATTTGTGAGGCTGTGTTTTGGCCAGCTTCCCCTCACAGCTCCGCTGGAACTTGGAGGCCGTGGCAGAAGTGCTGTAATTGGTGCACTCTTGAAAATGGAGAGGCTATAAATAGCCAAACAGAGCTTGAAGTGGAGGGCATGTCAGAGTTGGATTTTTTTTTTTAGTGCTACTTGTGATGAATAGAATACTAATTAGTCTGGAAAAACAATATTATCATTTGGTCAGAGAGCTCAATAATTGCAGCGTACTGCCTTACTTTTATTTACCTCCATCTCAAAGTCTCTTTCTCCCCCTTTTTCCCTGATTTCCTGATTTGTTTGTGTCCTGTGCCCCAAGTGGGTCATCCCCTTGCCTCATCCTTTGTTGGTGCTCTGACACTGTGTCACTTGAGGTGATTTTAATGGTTTATGCTCCACTCACAACCACAGCTATGATGCAAAGCTGTGAGACTTTAAAATATATATACATTTTGGTGTGTGGGAGGGTATTTTTATTTAATCAGCTTCCTGATTTTTATTTCCTCAAAGGGTTGTAACATTTTTTCCAGGCTTTCATCATTCATCTCAGTAAAGTGAAGGTTTGGCCAGTCCCTGGCTTCTCTCTTTCCCTTTCTTGTGTTCATGGTGCCTCCCACCTGTCATTGATGGACTCTCAAAAGTACATGCTAAGAGCCATGTGGTGCCTCAAACAACTCCCTTGGTAGCCCCAGAACTGCTTTGTCTCCTAGCCTGGCTTCTCTTTCCTCTGCCAGCACATCCATCCTGCTACCCACCAATCCCAGTTAATCTTTTTACTCCTGTATTAGAGTAATACAATGAAAGGGCAAAGAAAAATCAATAAGAATATCCTCACAACCCATCAGTAAATCAGATGAGAGTCTCAGCAAGGCAGTGAGGAAAGCGTTTAACAGACCGTGTAAGATTCTTCTCCTGAATTAAAAACTAATGAGAAATAATAACTGGAAGACTCTAAATTATCTGTACTTGTGTCTGGCCATAAAAAGGAGACCCTTTACAAGGCACTTGGGAGGATGATGGCTTGGGGAGGGAAGTTAAACATCTTCCTATGATTAAAGAACCCCCTCAGCACCAGAGCTGGGACAAGCCCCTCTCTGGGGTTGAAATTTCACCACAGGAGAGAGGGCAGCTCAAAAGCCTGGAGCAAGTCCTGCTTGTTGTGGTCTCCAGGAGGTCTCCTGGCAGATTCCTTCGGTGCTGCCAGAAAGTTCAGCCTGTCCCTCCACACCCAAAGCCGTGTGCTGCACGTAACACGGATCCATGAGAGTTCTGAGCTGGAGTCCTCCCAGGGAGTGGTTTTTCTTCACAGAGGTATTTTTGTTACACGATGGATGGGATGAGGAAAGATCAGCTCAGCTCCTTTATTTCTCCCCCTTACTCTCTCTTTCTCCCGTCTTTTTTCACTCTAGAAAAGGCAGTAATTTCACAAGCTGAGGAGGTCACACAAATGTCTGGACCTGAAGGAGGAGTCGTTTCATTACTGGAGGGTGAAAAAAAGTGTTAAGGTGCAGGTTCAGCTCCTCTGTCTCCATAGAAAACTGTCTTATTGCCATTTTTTGAGATTTTAAATGAAATTTTATGAGTCATGACACTTGCTGGCAGACATTACCTAATCTCAGTAGTTTATAAACACAAAACCCTTCATGTGTTTTTCCCCCCATACCTCTCCTCACAATAAGGAATCATTCCCAGGAAACACACACAAATGCATTCCGTGTTCTGCAAAGTCTCTTTTGCCAAAAACAAACTGGACAATGAGCAGATAGTTGGCCTTCAGAGATGGCTGTCAGATGTCTTTGGTGGCCTTCTCTCATTCTGTGTGTGACCATGGAGCTCCACCTGCCTGGAGGGACATTGTGCTCTCAGCTGTGCTCTTCCTGAGCAGAACAACCACATCAATCATGTGCTCTGACCACCCTGAGCTCTTGGTGAGTTTCTCAGGGCTTTCTGCATCACAAGCTAAGTTTGGTAAAGGCCAGCTAAGAAGCTGCCTATAAAGGGCATTATGTGCTGCAGTACACTGACCCACAAAAAGCCTGAGTTCTTCACAGTTTGCAAACTTGGCTGGGGGAGGGGAAGGGGGAGGCTGAAATTATAATTTTGTGTTTATTCAGCCCCCATTGTTGTGGGCTTTGGGTCAGTGGGAGAGTCACTGCTGTGGTGGTGACACGGAAGGTGAATAATGGCAGTGTGCTCATGAGCAGGCTGACACACGGGCGAGAGGTGACAGATGGTGCACAAATCAAGTTCCTGCTGCTGGAGAGAGAGTAATCTGTTAAAATCTGTAGGGTTTGTCGTCTAAGGGTAAATCATATATTTCTATCCTGGGGCAATGAGATCTGGCAGGATAGCAAGTGCTGTGTGATCTTGTCTCTGGTGTTAAGTGGGGTTGCTTGGACGTTCAATCCTTATTATTTTTCAGTGACCCAACTCCTGGGAGATTTTCTGATTGAGCAAGCACTCTGACTCCTGTTTAGGATAAAGACCTGTCAAACCATCAGCTCTCCAGCTCTGCTCATGTCCCTGTCATGTAGCTGCCAGTTTTCCAAGTCTCTGTGGCTGGGAGCACAGACCTCGGGGGTACAGCTCTGCTTTGTGAGCTGGTTTTCATTAGCAGCCCATTTTAAGGACACAGCATGAGCTGTATCCTCGCTTTGCTTGGTTTGTTTCTCGATGTAACTAATTTTGCCCAGTTCTGTGCTACTAACTGATAAGCAACAGCACAAAGCCGAAACAGTTCACACTGGCAGAAAGCTCCCCAGCCTTTTTCAGATATTGGTGAGCAAACATCCTGTAGCTCTCTCCATTTACTTGAAGATCTTTCCTGACCGTATACAGTTCTCAATAAAATCCCTGTTTGGTAAAAAAAAGCAAACCAGCATCAACTAAAGAGATGGGGCTGAAGCTGATTAATTTACTAAGGGCCACAGCAAGGAGCAGTCATGAATAAAAAACCCCCAAATCTTGATTATCAAAGCCAAGAACTGATAAGTGCTAGCTTTTCTATAAAGCTGGAAGTACAAAATTGAAATGGCTAGAGGCTCAAAATTAAAATGGATGGACTTTAAGATATTGATGCAATGGACATACCAGAAACTTAGAAAACAAGCTGAGCCATGGGATAGCACAGTCGCAGGCTGCAATTGATAAAGAAATTGGAGATTACGTTGTGCTGCTCTGTGTTTAAAAAAAGCTTGGCATCAAACCAGGTAAATAAGTCATCTGTGGCACACACATAACGAAGAATCCCTGTGGTTTGAAATACTGTGCCTGAGAAGGAGGACAGAGGGATGCTCTCAGCCACCTGACCGGGCTGGTGACCTTGACTGAGAAATGGCAAGGGCGATGAGAAAGGGGAAATGGCAGAAAACAAAGGAGATTGGAGATCTCAGTGATGTCCTGCAGCGTGGATGAAGGTTATGAGAAAGGATGAGGCAGAGATTACATTTGGAGATGCCATAAAAAAGTGCTTTTTGCAGCACCCAAATGGGGAATACAGCTGAGAAAAAAAACAGTGTGTGGTTTGGACTGAGCCATGAGCAGAGAATTGCTGTGGAAAAGTGTCACCCAAACATTTTTGCAGAGGTGACCACAGCACACTCAGATGCAGCACATCTACAGGAAACAAAAAACCCCACAAAAGACCCCCAGTCTTTGCCATTCAAAAATGGCAAAAATATGCAAATGAGAAAATATTTTAGAGATCAACAGCACATTTAGAAAAGGTAAAATGCATGCAGGAGTCATAGACACATTTAATGACATTGGAAGTTCAGAGTAGGGATTTGTTTTTGTTAAAAAAATACTTTCAAAGTTAGGACAGGTAAAAAGCAAAGTAAAAGAAAGTACAAGAAAAGAGTTATTTTACAAAATAGAGGGGAAGGTACAAATGACAAAAACAGAAGAGAGTACACGTTCTGGCAAAGGAAATGTAAAACCATAAAAAAGCAATGGGTAATGAAAAGGCTCTCACTAGCTGCACACTGAATTATTATTACATATAAGTAATAATAAGAAAATTTTCAAACATGTCAGAAACAGAAGGTCACAGTCAGAAACTCAGTATAGCTGATAAATGATCAAAGTGTAAAAGAAAGGCAAAGAAATAGCAGGAATGCCAAATGGATTATTTATCCTGGTGTTTGTTCCCACTTAGCAGGTCAATGGAGTTGCCACACTGAAAACTTTAATTGGGCAAGTCTGATGAAAGGTCTCAAACTGAAGTGACATTAAAAGCCTTTTTAAAACAAACCACTAAAACAGATAACAACAGATCAACAGGACCAGATGGCACTCACGCAGGAGCTTCAGAGCAGCTCTGATATGAAATTGCCAAACTATTAACTGTGGTGAATAACCTACTGCTGAAATTGGCTTTGCTCAAATTAGCCTCAAGGTCAGAGGAAGTGGGACACGTGATGCCCACCCCTGAAAAGGCCCCCAGAAGAACCCAGAGAACTTCATACACATAACCTTGGTTTTCATTTTAGGGGGATTTGTGAGAAGCAATATGAAAATGAAAATTAGTGGGCATATGGAGAAATACAAAATAACGGAGAAGAGTCAGCACAGCTTGGAAACCACAGCTCATAAATCTGTTGTTAAGGGTTTTTTTGAGAATCAGCACGCACGTAGATGAAGTTGATCCAGCAAACTCCAGGTACTTGGGTTCCTCAAAGGTTCTGGTGAAGTCTCTTCCTTAAATAAACTAAGTTTTCATAAGGATGAAGGTTGTCTTGTGAACTAGCAACCAGTTTAAAGACAAGAAACTAAGGGCAGGAAGACCTGTCAGTCTGCACAACAGGACAAGGTCACCACCCAGGGTCACTCAGGGATGTGTGGTGGCTCCATGGACTCATAAGTGACCTGAGAAATTATTGGAGGTTATAAAACTTGCCCACAACTTTCAGTGACTTGGAGTAAACAAAATGAAAACTAATTGTGAAGAGTTACAGAAAGATCTCACGGTGCTGAATAGCTTGAGAATGAAATAATGGATGACAGTGTTATCAAGTGCAGAGGAGTAGACTTAATTTTAGTGCACATAACTCTATGTGCACAGTGGTGGGCCCTGAAGAATTGCCACTGAAGGAAACGATCTTGGTGCTCAAGAAAGTTTCAGCTAAACCCACAGCAGCTGTCAAAAAGGTAAATGGATAATTAAAAACCAGCAGGAAAGAAATGAGAGAATGAAGTGGGATGTTTTGCCATTCTGTAGACACATGATGCAATATCATTTTGAAAGGTTCATGTTGGGCTGCTCATGGCACTACATGAAAGATGTCAGGAGAACCAGAAAAATTAGAGAAAAGAGGGGCAAAGCTGGAGAGAGCTTTGAAGCAATTGCTGTATGGGTAGAGATGAAAAAGACAGGGAGAGTTCAGTCTGATAGAGACAGCAGGAGAGAGAAGGTATGACAGGGGATGTGAAATCAAACACACCACAGAGGAAGCGATAAGCAGTGATTACTTGCTCTGCCTGTACTTGGCAGCTGCTGAATCATTCAGTGCTGCTGCCCCTTCACAGAAGCGTGGGTGAGTCTGTCAGCCCTTTGCCCCGAACAAGGGGGAGCAGCCACTCATGTCCCTGCACTCAGAGCATCCCACCCAGACAAATTTACATCCTCATTCCCAGCAGGACCACAAAGGTCATTTTTTTTTCTCTTTTTTTTCGCCCCCTCTTCTTGCAATTCAGTGGTGCTTTAACTGGGGCTGTCGAGATGCGAAGAGCACTGTGACCACCACAAAGTCATGGTTCACAGGGTCACCACTGATTTTCCTGCAAATTTTCAGTGTGATTTCTGCCCAGTGAGGAGAGAACACGATCTCTAAGGAAAATATTTCATCTGCTCAAAGTATTTCCATTGCAATATTTGCTGAAGATTGTCTCCAGAATAGGAGATCTTTTTGTTTGTTCTGTTATGGTTTAGTGGTTTATGACTCTTATTAAGCAAGAACAGTAATCTGAAATCCTGTTTAATCAGAGTGTCTGATGGCATTTGTGGTCATCAGGTGCTATCTTGTGCAGTCAGTGTTTCTTTTCTGACAGTTTGGGGGAGTTTTTTTCATGCTGCAGTTTTTTTCCCATACAGTAACATTTTATTTGTTCTGCTTCCTGAAATCAGATGAAGATTTCCATAGCTGGAAGGGATGAAGCATTCTTGTGTGAACAAAAAAGAGATTTGAGCAACCTGGTTCTAGTGGAAGGTATCCCTGCCCCTGGCAGGGGGTTGGAATGAGATGATTTTTAAGGTCCCTTCTGACCTAAATCATCCCCTCTCTGTCCTTATTTTTCTTTACTCTGAAAAGTGCCTCACTCATTCAGGACTCTGTTCAGATCAGCACAACTCTGTGGGGGTTGAGACTCTGATCAGCTCAAGGAAAGGCAGACTTGTGCCATTCAGTGCTGCAAGCACTTAGAAGTCACATCCAGGTCCAAACTCAGATTTTCAGGCACTGACTGATGCTCACACTTTCTGATTGAGGCTAATCTTGGGCACAGAGAGTGCTGTGTGCATGATGAGAGGACTAAAGAGCAGCCAGAAACAGATGGGTTCCCAAGATACACCACAGGCTATCGTTTTAACCAAGTTTGGTTTGAATTCTCAAATTTCAGTGCTGGCTCTTAAGAGCTCTGTGACTTCAGATGTATCCAAGGTAAAAACCGTGGGAAGCCCAGAACCAAAATTAAGTCTGACAAAGAGATTTTCTTCCAACAATTCTGTGAGTGTTTGTAGCCAGACTGATTTTTGGTTTTTGTATGTTTTTTCCTCAGAGAAGTTATAGAACTCAGATATAAATATGATAAGAAATTAGCAAAGCCATATGAATGAGAGCTAGAGGACCTTAAGTCTAATATGTAAAACATAGAGAATTCTCAATAAAAAGTAGTTGTAGAGAGAAGGGAGAAATAATTCAGTTTCATATGAGGTTTAGAGCCTTTATTGGGAGCTTTATCTAGCCCAGATTTTCTTCACAGCAAATAACAACACAATTATAGCAGTACAGAAAAATCTCTTTAGAATGCCCATTGACAACGAGAACCTTTCCAGCTTTGCAAACCTCACACACAGTAAAGCCTTGGTTTTCACTACAGCTCATTATAAGAGGACCACAGACCAAAGAGACCCTCAGAAGATGCACTCCTAGGCCTGGTAAAGGTCTGACCTGAACCTGAAGAAAAAAATCTCCATATGTGATGCAAGAATTAGTGTTTCTTGCAAAAAAAAAGAGCAACTAGGAAGATGCTGTCTATGTAGGTGCCATGTATTGACTTGTGAAGTGAGCAGAGGAAGAAAATTGTTCCTCTGCAGCAGGGCAGAAAGGACAGCAGTGGGAAATGATGCTGTGCATGAAGCCAAATCACCCTAGGGATGCAGGGAAGTGTTAGAATAACTTCTGGGACTTCACAGAGAAGTTCCAAGGAATAAATATCCCCAGGTTAAACCTGGATGAAGCTAATTGTCTCTCTAGCTTTGTGTGGATTAATACTGCTAAGATCTGTTGTTAACCTGACAGATGAAGGTACATGTTGGTAATTGTAGTAAGATTCAGATATTCTGGCAAGTGCAAATTAACCTATTATTTCCCACACAGCTACTGAACAAATTAAATGTGTCCATACATTGAAATTTTGATTCGGTAAAAAAATAAGAATATTATTATACACTACTTTTAGAAATTAACTTTGGATCAAATGATTTCTTCAAACTGAATGAAAGGAACAACATGCTTATCAACAATGCTTTTGATTTAAAAGGGCAAATCTTTGTGAAGTTGGCTGTTGTGGCGTGCTTAAAAGCTTAATTTCAGGGTGGGCTTTGAAAGTTCTTGCATCTTTTATTTCATGACAATGGGGAGTTTGGGTCTGGGTAAATGAGGAAGGGTGTTTAGGAAAAGGCTAAGGTCAGCAGGAGAGAATAACAGCCAAATGGCCAAGAATCAAGCTGAGATAGATGTTGCAAAAGATATCAATAGAAATAGTAAAAAAACCCATACAAACAACAAACCAGCCAAACAAAACCCAGAAAAAAACCCAATATTAAATATTTTTGGCATCAGGAAAGTGAAGAAGTGGGTCTGTCACATGGTGAGGGCAGGATGGAAATAAATACAGCCACTTTGTCACCACAATCATAGAAATATTTTGCTTTTGTTCTCAGAAGAACCAGTGAGGTATTCAAACAAGAATACAGCAGGGTGACTGGTGAGAATGGGAGCAGAAGACTTTCTTTTCTCACATGGAAGCCAATTAGAAACAGCTCAGCATGCTTATTTCCAGGAAATGTTGGGAACAGTGATGTCTGAGGTAGGTGAGGAAATCACACAAACTCTGAACATTCCACCTCAAGGCAAAGGCAAAGCAAAAAGAAATTTTCTGACCTTACAGTGCACAGGATTTGATGTGGCTCAATCCAGCAATGGGCTGGGTTGGAGGGGGAACTGGGATGCTTTTGGAAGTGGTTTTAGAAGGCTGGAAGAATTTCTTCCAAGAGTCTCAGGTTTTGAGAGCACAGTGCTCCAGGAACTCTCTATGCAAGAGTCTAAAAACTTTGCAGCAATGTTTTACCATCGCTTCACATTTGACTTTTTTTTTCACCAGTTTGAGACAGCTCTGGAGACCAAACAGCTGTCAGAACAGCCACAGAGGTCACTGCAGATCTGTAACAGCATTTACAGTGTGAGGTTTTATGGTTTGCATTCACATGTTGGCAAATGTGATAACACAGCTTTTTCCTCTTCCAGAAGACAGGAAAGCAGTCCTGGTGTTTTGCTTACCTGAGTGTATCAGGCTGATCCTGCTGGGTCTCAAGGTTCTTGCCTGGTGTCTCTCTCACTGGGTGTTGTCCAGCTCAGCAGGATCTTGAAATGGTTCTGCTTTTCCATAATAGGCAGCAATATCATATATGATTTGCCTCTGCTCTGTTGTTTGGGGGTTTTTTTTTAAATCTAAATGATACAGCTATTCCCTCTGCCCCATGCCAAAGATGTTCATTTTCTAGGTTTTAATTAATTCCCAATGCATTTTAAAGAAGACATAATTATCTGTAATGGAGAAAACACTCTGAGGTTATATAATGAGTCTCTCTTAATTTTCCTTTACCTGAAAAAAACCCTTTATCTTCTCTACAGAGAATATAATTTTACAAAGACTAGCAACTTTTCTGAGGTGCCAGTTTGACTGATCACAGATGAAACCCAGCCTGATAAGGGGAAGTTTTCTGTGATTGTGATGAGAGCTGGAGCAGCCAAGTACTCATTTACTTCAGAGAATTGTGTGTGGCTTGCACAGATTCTTTCTGAGCAATATTCTGATAGTCCTAATGCTCAAACTGTGCAATGGCTGAATTGTACAAATCAGTGGTTTCAGACCAGGTCACTGGTGGGTGCTAAAAGGTGTTGAGATTGAATGTGTTTGGTTTATTTAAAGTGAAATAAAACATGCACACACCAATGTCTTTTAGTAAGTGGAAAAAATCAGAGAGGAAAAGGGAAATAGGTGCATTTTAGTTTTGCTGGAAATGAAAGCTCCTGCTCAGGTCTTTGTTTGGTTTTATGTTGTTTGGTTGGGTTTTTTTTCTTCCCAGAAGGTGAAGAAGCCTTTTAATTAAAAAATATTGAGCAACACCTGTGTGAATCTCCAGTGAGAGAAAAATTATTTGGGTTGCAAATTAATGTGGGATATTCTGTTGCTCTGTGTAGCACAGGGAGAGGAGGGAGGCAGAGGACATTTGTGCTCTGGATCTTTAAAGTCACTGATCCTCTGCCATGCAGATTTTACTGCAGATCAACTCTGATTTCTACAATAGCAAAGCTACCAACAATTCAGCTGCAGAAAACATTCTGTCTAGACTTCTCCCATTTAGCATCCAAATGTTGCTTGGCAGTTTAAAAGAAATAAAAGAAAGAAAAAAAAACCTAAAAACAATCCCTCAGACACAGAAGATATGTCTCTCATTGTATCAGCAAGCCCACATTGTGTCTCTGATATTTTGAACAAGCAACTTCCTCTTGTGTGGGTTTGCTAACACATGGTGTAAAACAGTTGCAAGAAATAATATATCTGTGCTGTTATTCCAGAAATGTGAGTGCTGAAAGGATGACTCTCTCTTTTGTGGCTCAGAGAAGTTCTCACCTTCTAAAAATTATTGGAGAAGCACAAAGATTTTTTTTTCCCTTCCATACAACATGAGTCATATGTGAGGGGAAAAAGATCTCAGTTTAGCCAGAAGCATAAGAGCTACCACAGATGACTGACAGGTCCAGAGTGATAATAGGGATTATGAGGACTCAGTATCTTTATTGTGTAGCTGAACTTTTCCACAATTTACATATGTTCAGATAAAAGGAGGTAGAAGAGCCTTCAGTTTTCAGAGGCATTATTGGCCAAGATGAGCCCTGTCTGTAGCCTGTTTTTAATACATACCAGGATTTTCTACTGAAGTGATGTATTATCACATATACATACAAATATTTGAGACGAAATGTGAAAGTTGCCATTTTTTTTCAGGGAGGCCTATCACAGTTGTGATAGAAATACTCCTCTTCTTCTGAGCAGAGACAGGAATTTTCAAGGCCAGAACTTGTTTCTACAAAGCCCCTGGCAAGTAAAGCCATAAACCATTTCTTGCTGACTACTGTGAACCATAAGTTTGCATTTACACAACCTTTCCCTTAACCAGGCTGCTCACATTTCTGCCAGCTTATGTTGGTTACAGACCAAATAGCAGCTGAATTATTTGTCTCATCCTACCAAAGGGGTGGAAGATGGGTTGGATTCTACACCATCACAAAGCAAATCTGGCAAACAGGTGGGATCAAATGAGGAGGCTTTTTTCCTGCTCTTAGTATTTTTATTTTAATGAAGCTGCAGCACAGATATAAATCTTGACATCCCCCAGCAGGCACACAAATGAGGATTTGCACAGGTGATTTTCTGCCTGGACTTTGGCTCAGATCCTCACTGTTTTACTCCACTGGGCAGCAAGAAGAGCCCTCAGCTCAGGTTTACAGGTAGGGCAGGAAACTTGCAAGGCCCCAAACTAATCATGGAAGTCTTCAAGAGGACAGGGAGGGATGGGGAGATGGCAGTTCCAGAAAAAAGAGGAGAAAGAAGGTTAATTCTGGATCATCCAAAGGCAAGAGGGAAGAGAGGAAGAGCCAGGGCATGGCACAGTGGATTTTGACAGTTCTGAACTCTGCTAAACACCTTTGCCCTGCTCCAGCTATGCCTTGACTCTGCTTTAACTCCTGCATAATAAAAGCCCTTTCATGCTTGCATTAAAATATGGGAAGATACCCAGCAAGGTGGTAGTTGCATCTCTAATGGCTCTGAATTTCAACTTCTTGAAGAACAGAGAAGAGCCACTGAATCTATGATTACTCTGTACCTATTAAGTGGAGAAAAATGACTGATAACGAAATAAAATGAGGTTCATGTCTTATATGGATGGGATTTAGGAAATGACATTAAGAAGTGCTTGTTTTGAAGACAATAAATGAATGTTTCAGAGGGATTTGAAAGGTCACAGCCTGATGCTTCAGTCATCTTGATGGAATTCTGGCTTCTTGCTGCTCTGTTTTTTGCTGCTGTCACCAGATGAAGGCAGGAATGGGAAGTGCTTGGGAGAAAAGGATCACTCAACTCATTGCTGTGACACTTCCCAGACATGGTGGTCTATAGCTGGGATCAGGGAGGAGAAACTGGAACAAGGGACAGAGCTCACCCATTCCTGTAAAGCAGCAGGAGGAGGAGGAAGAGAAGACCTGGAAGAAGAGAAAGATGCATTTGGAAGGCTGCCAACTGTTAAACCCTTTCCACCTGTTCAGCTACTGCAGATAAAGATAAGTGCTAATAAAAAAAAATCAGCTGGTAAGTGCACTCCTTTCAGGAGCACATAAAACTATGAGTGAGGGGGAAGCTGTGAACAGATCATGTCTCAGAGCTATGAACCTTTTTATTTGTTTGTCTCTACACTTTCAGGTGCAGGAAACCAGAGCAGCAGAACTCAGAGTGATGTCTGGGGAGATGTTGGGGATTTTTGCACTGCAGATTTTGCCCTCTGCACTCACAGCCTGTTGCAGTCATGCATAGGAAGAGAGAGGTGTGAGCTCAAGAAGTCTGGCCAAGGACCACCTGTGTGTAACATGCAGAATAAGAGACACAGGCAGCTCCTCTTCGTTGGTGACAGCCAGTTGGGTTTGGATGGGCCTTTAACACCTTTTAGATGCCAGCAGTTATGCAAACCCTGCTGTGCTTTGTCTGTGCTTCCATGTTTTGGGATTCTTAGAGGTACCTGTAATCTTGTTGCCTCCTCCTGTGGGAGCTGCTGTTGAAGAACCATCCCAGCTGTGCTTCTATCTGAGCACAGACCTTTTGGTCTTGGCATAAACACCTTCATAGCTGTTTGACCTTGGGTGCTGGAAGAGACTGCTCTTTTCACCCTTGTTTTGCTGGGTTTTTTCCCTGGTGATTTCAAAAATACATTTCCATTCATGCTCTGTTCCAACCAGACTTATTTCTGTTACAAATCTCCGTGTAGGAACAACTTCCCCTGGGTGACAGACATGCTGTGTACATTTGGTTTCCCCACCACTTCCCAGCAGATGTTTTAAGATTGTTCTTGTATTTTGTGTGGGTTTTCTTGGTTTTGTGGTTTGGTTGGTTGGTTAGTTTTGTTTGTTTTGTTGGTTCATTGGTTTTTTCCCCTGGTCAAGGGTAATCACCACAGTTTCAAGCAGTGATTGCAGTGGCCCTGCAAGCCAAGCCCTCAGCCTTTCTGCAGACTCTGTGAGGTGAATTTGCTCGTGCTCTGAGCTGTAGAGCTGAGCCTGAGGTCAAGCTCGGTCTCTCAGGATTATTAGCTCAGACTCAGCACAGTGCTGACGAAGGCTCTGCCGTCTGACTGCCTTTGTGCACAAAACCCTTGGTGGAAAAATTCTTTTTAAACGGGCAGGAATAAGGAAAGGTGCAGGGTTTGCAATAGGACAGCTGGAGTGAGGGATTTTTGTATCTTTTCAATGCCTGAGATGTGTAGTTGTGCGTTTGCCTTTGTCTGAGAGGGCTTTGCTGTGGTTGTACATGGAGGTGGCAGATGGACTCTGCCACTGCTCCTGCTCAGAGCTGCTTTGCCTCCTGCCTCTCACAGCTCAGGGGCTGCAGCTGTGAAGGAATTCCTGCACCTTCATTTCCCCTTCTTTTTTTGTGATGTGATCTGTGCCAGTATTAGGCTGGTGTTTATCTCTCTGAGCTCTGAATTCAGGGCATATCAGACAAATGAGTTCCTAGCAGTGGTGCTGGTTTAAGCATTACTGCCATGAACTCTAAAGCTCCCATGCCTACCCCCATCAGTGCCTTTTTTTTTTTTTTGCCTTTTTTTTCCCCCCTGCAGTCAGATCAGCTTCCAGTTTCTGTCTCTCACGGGGCTGTGAGGACACTTGAGTCAGCCCTGCCTGAGGGGCTGCTACAAAGGGACAGACTTCACCAGAGAGGATCAAGGGCAGCTTGCGCAGCCACGGCCTCAGAGGTCTGGCAGCTTTGGTATGGACACTGCAGCTGTAACACAAAGAGGAGAGCTAGAGAGGCAAAAGAGAGCCAGAGATATTTGCTACATGATGTCCCACAGGCTTGGGTTGTTGTACCACCACAACTGCAAAAACCCCAGTGCTTTCTCCGCAGGTCTCCCAAAGACCATGAGATCACACTTGTCTCCCAATTTTCCCCTCGAAACCTGTGGGAGCTCAAATGAAGAGCTGGAACTATCGAAGGCTGTTAAAGGATTTGTTACTTAGAAATAAATCAGATAAAACATCAGTCTCAGAGGTTGTGGATTTAGAGTAGTAGGTCGTCCATAGCTAAGGAGATAGTCACGAGTTTCTAAGTTCCATGGCAATATATAACTTTCTGGCCCAATGAACAGTCAGCACAGAGTTTTGTTTTGACCTTATAACCTATCACCTTTGGTACTTTCTACTGCCTTGTGTCTGTCTTTTATCCAGTAGCTTCCTAACTCATGTACACACATATGCTTCTATTATAACATCTAAATTCTTAACTTAAACTATAAAATCACATTACTTCACTTAAGAACTCTCTACTGTGTCACTCAATAGTTTCTTATTTAC
>VZRF01006166.1:15932-31714 GCA_013396875.1 Vireo altiloquus
GGCCGGGGGCGGCGGGGAGCGGTGCCCCGTGGGCTGGGGCCGCCCCTGCGCACGGGCGCGGGGTGAGCGCAGCGGAGCGGGGCCGGTCCCCGCACACGGAAAGCGCCCGGGGCCGGGGAGCGGCCGTGCGCTGCCGCAGGGAGCGCCCGGGGCACTCGCTCGCTCTCCCGCAGCCAGCCTGTCCCCGGTGCCCCCGGGAGCCGCCACCGCGCTGGTGTGGAGCGCCGGAGCTCGGGCTCCGTGCCTCGGCTGTAGGAGGACCCCCGCTCGCAGCACGACCCCTCCCCGCGGCACAATCCCGGCTTTAGGGGGAGGGCAGCGGTCCGGCCTGGCTTCTGCTCGGAATTCCCGAATTCCCAAGCACCTGAGCTGTCCCCAGCCCGCCGGTGCCACGGTGCCGCACCGGTGCTCCCCGTGGCTCTGGGAAGCCGTTTCCCCGGCTCTCGCCCCGGCACGGAGCTGGATTTGGGCATTAGGGAAGCGAGGTTCTCCGCACTAGGGTCTGCTCGGGGGTTTTGGGGCGTGCGAAGTACAACCCGAGCCTTGTCTCGATCAAAGCCGGCGTTATCCTGGAGCCTTTTTCTGAGCCTAATCCTGTTACCACCTTCCCTCCGTCGGGCCCAGGAGCTGCTTTAGCAGGCGTTTATTCCCGTCGGTTCCCGAGGCCGAGAACGGAGAGGGCGGTGACCGGGTGGGTCCGAGGGGAGACCTTGAACTCCCCAGTGAGGGGCCTGCCTGCCTGCCTGGGGACTTTCCCACCTGTCGCTGTGCCCGGTGTCCCCTAACGCGGTGACAGGAGGCCGGGGCTGCCCTTGTACGCCATGGGCCCCGTTGGGACGCGGCCTCAGTGGATGAAGCACCGTTCCTCCTGCTTTGCCCATAAAATGGGGCTAATCCCGTGTAAACCGGCAGGCTGGGATGGGCTGGGGAAGGAGGATGTAAGCCCCGGTGTAAGCCCCAGCGCGGGAGATAAGCATGGAGCAATTCCAGCCTTCTGGCTGTCTTCGGTGGAATATTTCTCCGTGTTCCGTGTTGATCCCTCTGTACGTCCACCTGGGAGAAAGGCGAGTGTGCAGGATGCAGCTGGAGCCATGGGGCAGCCAAACACCCGGTGCTGTGCATCCTCCTTTGGAATTAAGAGCAGGGAAGTGTCCCCAGACCGCCCTGTTGGGGCAGATGCTCCTGTTTGGACATAGGGAAGTCACCATGGGGGGATCTCGTGCTGGCGTTGCTCCAGCCACAGTGCCAGGTTTGGGAAAGTTTCAGCTTTCTCTGATGGATTTTGGAGCGTGAAGTGTCAGCGGCTGGTTGTGCGAGGACAGGGTGAGCAGAGGGAGCTGCAGAGGGAGAAGGGAGTCCTTGCTCCACGGATGCCCCTGGCTCGCAACGCCAGGTAGTGAGCACCGGCACGGCTCTGTGGAACTCCGGGATGCAGCCGATCAAAACAAAGTGGGAACAGGTAAAGCACATCCCGTCTCCGCGGATCTGCCCTGCCTGGGAGTTGCTTCACGTGGAAGGAATTGTTTGTGTGTTTGCCCTGTGCCATGGGAACTCGGCTGGATTGGGGCAGGTCGGGAGCTGCAGGTCCCAGCGAGTGACGCAGGTTTGGGAGCTGGTAACCGGGAGGGAGCTCTGTCCTCCTGGGATCCGGTCCCGGGAGGTGGTTGGTGGTGAGGTGCATTTCCTCCTTCCCGGGCAGGAGAGCTGAAGTGAGGGAGGAGGGAATGTTGGGAGCTGGAGACACGTGTGTCCCTGTCCCGGCAGAGGTGGGGAGGGCCTGTCTCATGATCCAGAAGGGATGACCTGTGGAGCACCTGGCTCCATGTGGAGAGGCTGGAGAGGGGCTGGAGCAGGTGAGCAGCGTGGGGCAGGAAGGGGAGTAAAAGGAGGAAATCAGTGAGGCTTTATGGGGCCTTGACCCGAGGAAGGGAGTCGCAGGCTCAGAGCGATGGAAGGTGGCAGCAGTCGTGCTTGCACGTGTCCTGAGGGAGGGAATTTGGAATTGGAAGAAATCCCAAGAAAGGAAGATGAAGGAAATGGGAGCAGCTCCGCTGTATGAGTGGAGAGAGACCCTGGAGAGTGGGGATGGCTGCTCTGGAGGTGGCTGAGCAGAGTGGAACTGGGAAAGCGCTCCGAAAAGGGAGGTGCTGGGAAAACCAGGTGGAATTTCTGAGGGAGAGGGAAGGGGGAGTGAGCAGTGACACAGGCGCTGGGGGAGGAAGGAGCAGGGCAGGTCTGGAGGAGCAGCAGGAGAGGAGGAGTTGCTGGGCTGGAACTGGCAGAGGGAAAGGAATGGGAGGCAAGAGCACAGCCCGTGTAGGCCACAGGTAGTAAGCAAGATGGGCTGGGGGACTCTTTGGAGCAGGGACGTTTGCGAGTGGCCTTTATGGATGGGGACAAAGTGGCCGGCGAGACAGAGGATTTGGGGCAAAGGTGGGGGGAAAGGAAGGGCCGGTTGACCAGAGGTGGGCAGGTTGTAGGACTGGGAAAGGGGATGGCTGGGAAGGAATATGTGTGCCTGGGAGAATTCTGGCCTGAATTAGTGTGATCTGTGGGAATTTGGGGTGGGTTTTCCTTGTGTTTCTCCTGGACCCCTCAAGGATTGCAGAGCAGAGATCCTGGCACACTGCAGGCTTTGACAGCCTCTGCCCAGGCCTGTGCAGCAGGGCTGGGGCTGGGGAGTCCTGCGGGGTCTCAGCACGTCAGGGGGTTCAGGAAGGCATTCCCAGAGCAGCACGATGACTCTGGGAGCTGGGACGGGCTCGGCAGCCTCCCTTTTGGTGAGCTGTGGAGTTATGCCAGGCACAGGCGGCTGGAGCAGGGGTGCATTTGCATCGCTTCTCGCTGGGGCTCTCCCCCTGCTCACGGGCCTGTCTCACGGGTATCTGATTCCGTGGGGAGCTGCCTCCGGCAGGCACAGCTCCACAGGGATCGCCCCGTGGCAGGGCTGGAGCGCCCGGATCTCCGGCTGGAAGGGCTGGGGCAGAGCAGGGCCGCGTGCCCAGGGCGCCCTGCGAGGGCAGGGTGGGGATCTCCGGAGGAGGAATATCAGGGAACAACCCCTCCTGCCTGGCAGCGTCTGTTTGAACCCGAGGTGTGGCCGTGCCTCCGCGGCGCAGCGTTCAAAGGGCCGGGCGCTCCGGGAGCAGATTGCTCCTGCTAAAGCAATCAGCCGTGATGTCAGCCCTGGGCTTCCGATAGCCCGTCCCTGGAACTGCTGTTGGGCTCGGCTCTGTGGGGTGTTGGGCTCTTCCCCGAATAGGCAGAGCGGGGCTGGGAAGCTGCTGCTCCCCAGGGAGCTCTGTCCCTGCCGCGGGAAACAGCTTTCCCTGGTGTTACTGTTGGACTTGCTCCACTCAGGAGCTGCTGCCAGGTGAAACCCGTGCCTTCCCAGCCGGGCAGCACGTCGGCCCCGCATTTCCTCTCGCTCCCAAGGGCAGGGAAACCTCGGGGTGGGAAGCTGAGCTTCGGTCCTGCAGAGGCCGGGCAGTAGGAGCGGTTCCTGGGTGAGTCAGCTGGGGTGGCTGACGCCGTGAGCCGGGGCTGAACCCTGCTCGTGGTAGCGCATCCTTGTCATTAAACCTGCCTTTAATTGGGCGCCGCGGCTCTCCCAAACCTTCACCCGCGTTTAGTCAGCGCTGGAGAGTTCCCTGCCCACCCCGAAGGAGGAACGGGGGAGGCAGAGAAAGCTGGAAGGGAGAAAGGAGTGAGCTGAAGGCTTTGCTTGGACCCACAGGGCTGCGGAGGCAGCGAGGGGAGGGTGGGTGACAGACGGTGACAAGCTGAGGAGTGGTGGCTGTGGCGGCAGGAACTGGTGTGGTATGTGATGGGTGATGGGCTCGTGGCTGCTTGGGGCAGCTCAGGGCCATGGGCAGGGACACTTTCCGCTATCCCAGGTTGCTCCAAGCCCCATCCAACCCGGCCTTGGACACTTGCAGGGATGGGGCATCCACAGCTGCTCTGGGCACCCTGCGCCAGGGCCTCCCCACCCTCGCAGGGAAGGATTTCTTCCCAATATCCCATCTAACCCTGATCTCTCATTTCAAGTCCACTCCCCTTGCCCTGGCACTACAGTTCCTGATGAATCCAGAGCTGAATCCAAACCTCTGATCATGGGATTGGTGTTTTCCATGGGCCTCTCCTGTCTCCTACCCTCCAGGGAAGGGGGTGAGATTCCCAGATGTCCTGTCCTGCTGTGATCTTCACCCTCACGTTAAGTCCTGGAGCCTCTGCTCAGCCCCTGCTCCTCGGGGAGCCAGTACTCACCAGGGCTGGGGTTTGAGCTGGAGCTGCAGGAAGGAGTTCACGGGGTCCCTCCAGTCCTTCCAGGGCTCAGGGTGGGTTTCTCGGTGGTAGAGGAGGTGGCTTGGAATTCCTGCAGCAGCCAATGCCCCTGGGCTGGGCCGGGAGACACTGTGGCTGGACTGCTGTGGCTAATGACAGCCGGCTCCGTCCCTTCTCTCGCCCTGCTAATTTCTGTTGTTGTTTTTTCCAGGTGAGCCGTGCCGCGCCAGACCTCGAGTTTTAATGGTTTTTATCTAGTTTTTTTTAAAAGACGGATGGATGAATGAAGGAGGATTTTAACGAAGAAAGGGAGAGGGGAAAAATGGAGCTGTTTGGAACAAACTGAGCCCCCACGCTTCCCGGGCCATGGGTGAGACAGAGCTGCTCAGCACCGCTTCCACCCTTGGGTGTCTGCTGGTGTTGTAAAGGCGCTCCCTGAACGCCCCCTTCCCATTCACCTGCCGGGAAATGGTTGCTGCAGAGAAGATTTAATGAAATTCCTGTCGCTCCCTGACCGTCAAGAGGATACCGAGCCCCTGGAAGGGCCCGGGGGGTCAGGAGAAAGGAGCAAGTAGGAAAACCCTCAATCCGCCAGACCTTCCCCTCCGCCCCCCTCGAAAGAAAGGATTTAGAGCTCAACCTTGCACCAGCTGTTCCTCGGTTTTAACAGACAAGAGTGAAATAAATAAAATTAAACGGCCACCGCCAGCCAGCCCAGATCTTGGTGAAATCAGGGAGAGTGTTTCCGTGACCCCTCCAGCGAGGGGAGGAGGAGGAGGCACAGCAGCACCGTGAGGAAGCTGGGATTGCTCGGAGACCACCCCCTCCTCCCGTGCGGCACCGGGGGCTGCGGCACCGCAGAGGCGGATTAAAAAGGAGAAGTGGCTTCCCTGAGGCTCCCGGAGTGGCTTTTTTGCAAGGAGTTTGCTGATCCTGTGCTGTTCCCAGGGTGCTGGCCGGGTGGGAAGCACCCTGCTCGAGCCTGGGGAATTCCCTCTCAGCAGAGCCTGCCTGCCGGAGTCCCACTCCCTGTGGGCTGTTGCCCGGACTGAGGCTCGGAAGGGCTCTCGGCATTCCAACTCCAACGGTTGTTCTGCACCCAAATCCCCTTCTCCATCGCAAATTTTTAATGTTTTTAACCCTCCTTCCCTGCGCCCGCCAGCTCTCACGGGGCAGAGCGTAGGGTGGGCTCCTCTCCTGGGCCTCCTGCTCCAGACCCTTCTCCGGACTGCCCGCCCCAGTCGGAGCTCGCCCCGGGAGAGGCGTGGGGGCAGGGCAGGGGTCGTCCCCTCTCCCCCTCCCCTTCTCATCCTGCTCTGAGTCCCCTGGGGCCTGGGCTATGCTGCGGGGCGGACCCCCCACCACAGCTCCAACATGCCAGCAGCCTCTGGAAAGAGATTCAAACCCAGCAAGTACGTCCCGGTCTCCGCTGCTGCCATCTTCCTAGTGGGAGCCACCACCCTCTTCTTCGCCTTCACGTGAGTCCCAGCAGCTCGGGCAGAGCGGGGCGGGCTGGGGAGCAGAGGGGGAGAGAAGAGGAGAGGGGGGAAGGGGGATGTCACGCTGGGGGTGCCGCAGCCGCAGCGGAAGCCCTTTCACTCCGTGGGTTTTCCCCAGGGGAAGTGCATGCTGGCGGTCATGGTGAGGCAGCGCTCGGCTCCAGGTCAGCCAGGTTGGGAACTGGTTTGTGACCCGTGGGTGGAAGACGCATGGATGGCTTTCTCCTCTGGAGCCGGGCAAGGTGGATTGGTGGGCTGGGGCAGGGCACGCGTTATTTTTAGTTCCGCCATCGATTTCCGAGCTGCAAAGGAAAGTTCAGGGAGGAGGACTCTGACCCCTGTTCGGATCACTCACTGCCATCTGTCCCCTGCCCTGGGGCAACGAGGGTTCCTTGTCCCTGGAGAGGTCCCCAGGGAAATGGCCACTAGGTCACTGGGTCCTTGGGGGGTCCCCTAGTGTGGGAGGTGGTGCTGGAGAGGCAGGGTGACGTCCCTGGGCTGCTGCTCTTCCCTGCCCGGTGACACAGTGGCACGTGCCTCGGTGACGTCCCCGGAGGGGGGGCAGGACCTCGAGGTGCTGAGGGAGCCCGACAGAGAGTGGCTCAGCCAGGCTGGCACCGTGGCACTGTGTGCCAGGCAGGAACGCCAGTGTGGCAGCTGGAACGGCTGCCAAATCCTACAGGGCATCCCCGGGGTCTCAGCGGGTCTGCGTTTGGGGTCCTGGCAGGGTGCTGGAAAGGCACGCACCCTCTGCTTCAGGGAGCCTCTCCCGCTCCCCGAGGTTTTCCTGCTGGAGCCACGGGGATCAGCTGGAGCAGCAGGAGGCTGAAGGGATGGGTGCCGTGGCTGTGACCACTCCCTGGGATGGAGCCTTTGGTGGCGGAAAGGTCACTGTAGCTTTGGCAGCCCCCAGGCAGGGGCAGGGGAGCCAAAGAGGGGAGCGGGGTTGGTTTGCCCTGTCCAGCACCCGGCGCAGCTGGCGGTGTCACTCCCCCGCTGGGACACCGAGCGGTCACCAGGCGCCCAGGCTTGGGGTTTGGCTGCTCCGGCTGCCAGGTGCCTGCGGGAGTTGCTGACTTGCTCCTGTGCCAGGGGGATGAAGGAGAAGCGGAGGGAGCGGGCGGTGCTCTCCCAAGCCGTGTGTGCCACCCCATGTGCGACCTGGGGGGACAGGCTAGCTCAGCCCTGGCACGGTGCCTGCCGGACAGCTGGACCCCGAGCCCATCCCGGCCGCGGGCAGTGCTGGGAGCAGCCACTTATCGGCAGGCGGCGAGAGGCAGCGCCGGAGCCGGCGCCGCAGAGCAGGTTTGGCCGGGGCAGGAGCACCTGGGCAGGTCGCTGTAATTGCAGGTCAGCGATGTTGTTTATCCTCCTTGAGAACATCCCGTCAAAGCCCGGGCACGGCGTTGGCATGGGGCTCGTCCGTGAGGGAGCCGGCGGAATGGTTCCCTTGGGACAGCATCCCCCGGTGCTGGAGCAGGATGGTGGGGACGTGGGGCTTGAGGTTTGCCTCCTGCCCCTTCCATGCCTGGCCAAGGACAGCCAGAGCAGCTGCTGACCCCTCCCCACTGCCAGCATCTGTCCTAAGCCTCATCCCTTGGGAAGTGCAGCATGGAGCAGCCAGGACTCGGCGCGGCTCTTAAGGCTCCGATTGTGTTGCTTCCAGCCTATTCGCTGGACGCCTTTTGGTCCATCCAGGATTTGTGTCTCTGGGCCAAGAACTCTTGTTTGATTGATTAATTTAATTAGGAGCTGCTGCCAAGCACGTGGCCGTGGAAATGAGGCCGGCTGCGCTGCAGGGAGGGTTAGCAGGAGAGGGGATGTTCGTGCCTTCCCCTGGGATGCATGGGGGTCTCAGGCTTGCTGGGCTCTCAGCTGCTGATTTAGGATAGAAATTCCCCCTTGGGGTCCGTTTGTCCGCTCCTGCGTCTCCCCACTGGCCAGTCCCAGCTCCTGGTTGGCTCTCAGGCTTCCTGTCCCCTCCCTGGGGCTGGCAGTGCCACTGGGACACGGTGGCATGCACACTCCCCGTTGGATCCAAACTTGTGTGAGGGTCAGGGCGAGCAGGGACTATGTTTATGCCATGGCCTCGGAGAGCTGGAGAGCCCGTGGGTGAGAGCCCTGGGGAGCAGGTGGGGAGGGAAGGCTGTGCTCTGGGAGGGTGCAGGGGATGGGGGGCTGGGGAGGGACGGGCTTCTCCCGGCATGACTGGTGGCAAAAAGCCCGTCTGGCATCCTGGTGTGACTCATGGTGCCCGAGGTTCCTGAGTCCTCTCATGTGCTGCCAGGGACAAGTCCCGACAGCTCCTGTGGCCGTGAGCATGTTGCATCCCGATCCCGAGGGGGAGCCCAATGGGTGCTGTGGGACTTGCATGGCCGGCCGCGGTGGGGAGGAGCCTCGCTCCTGCCCTGCTCCTGGCTCCTGCTCCTGCTGCCCTCCATGCCCCGGGGTCCAGGCAGGGCCCTGCAGCCCCGAGCCCTCCGTTCAGGAGAGCAAAAGGCAGCAACACATCACTCTCCTGATAAGGAGGTTCCCTCAGGGCCGGGCAGCACCTTTGCTCCCTCCGCAGGACCCTGCTCCCTCCCACGGGTGGAGTTGGTCCCAGGAGGTGACTCCCTGGCTTTGGGGTCCGGCTCCGTGGGGATTCCCACCTCTCACGTGGGAGGGGTCCCTGGGTGTGGGAGAACGTGTCCTGGTGTTCCATGGGGAGGGTGTTGTGCTTGCCCTGGCCTGGGAATCCGACCCGGGGGGTGTTGTCAGTGTGTCTGACAGAGCCCAGGGACCTGCTGTCCTGCCCCGGCAGCTCTGTGTCCCTCCAGGAAGGGATGGCTGCCGGGACAGCGCAGAGGTGTTCCCTTCCCCCTACTCCTTCCCTCTCTGCCTGCCCCAGAGCTTTCTGAGGCAGCCGGCTCCTTCCCTGCCTCCCTGGACTCCGTCTCTCCGGATCCAGGCTGTGTGCTTGGCTCAGCCCGGCTGTTGGCTGTTCCCTGTGTGGGATGGCTGCCCGGGCATGGGTCTTCCTGGCTCCCTTCCATCTCTTTCAAGCAAAGGTTTGGGCTGGGATTTCCCTTCCTGGAGAGAGGAGCTCCTTCCGCAGGGTTTCTGGAAGGGCATTTCCTACTTCTAGGGCTCCTCTGAGCCCCCTGCCCCTCTCTGTTCAGCAGAGAGCAGAGCCAGAGAGACTCCTCTCAAGTGGAGTAGGAGTTCAGCTTGGGGACATGGGGTCCTTGGTTCTGGTGTGTCCTTCTCCCTCTCTACAACCCCCTGACAGGAGGGTATGGCCAGGTGAGGCTGGGCTCTTCTCCCAAGGAACTACTGATGGGACAAGAGGAAGCAGCCTCAGGTGGTGCCAGGAGCGGATTAGTTTGGATGTTAGGGAACACTTCCTTATGGAATGGGTTGTTCAGCCCAGAGCAGTGGTGAAGTCACCAAAAAACATGTGACTGTGGCACCTGGGGACATGGTTCAGTGGTGGCCATGACAGTGCTGGGGAAGCAGTTGGAATTGGTGATCTTGGAGGGCTTTTCCAACCCTGTGATTCCCTTTTCCAGCTCTGTGATTCCATGGCTCTGTGATTCTTCCCTTCTCGAGTTGTGGCCTGGCGCTGTCCTGTAGCTCCCGTGCCTCCAGCAGTGCTCTCCGAGGGTTTTGGGGCATGGATTGGAGAGGACTGCTCCCCTCCAGCCTGTCCTGGCTGTGGAGAATCCGCCTGGCCAGCTTCCAGCTGAGGCAGTGGGGCCAGCAGGGCCGGTGCTGTGCGAGGAACCACTCCCCAGCCCAGGGCAGAGCTCGGGGGTCCAGGGGAGATGCCATCCCGGGAGATGCCAGCCTGATAGGTAGCAGGGAGGCAGCACCCAGGGTGCCCAGCAGGGTGGCCCCTGAGGAGCACAGGGGGAAGAGGCTTTGGGGAAGATAGTTTGCAGGAGAAGCTTGGCGTGGTGTGTGGGGCCTGGAGGGGCCAGAGAGGAGGAGGAGGCGGAAGAAGAAGAGGAGGGTGCTGGGTGGCTCAGCCATGCTCTGCTCCTTGCCAGATGGGGACAGCCTCAGCCTAGATCCGTGGGAGCAGGTCCCACCGACTGTTCCCACCCTCCCTGGGGCACGGAGCACTGCCCGGTGCTGGGAGCTGCCTTGCCCTCTGTGCTGTGCCAGGAGGGTGTGCCTGCTCCTCCTGCCCTGCCCGCACCAGTGCCCCCCTGCCCTCCTTAGGGCCCTGCACCCTGCTCGTTCCCAGCCGGAGCCCCCAGAGCTGCCGTGACAAGGACGGGGCTGCCTTGCCCAGCAATGGGACTCGTCCCCACGGGTAGTGGAGGTGGAGGAGGGGACGGGGCCAGTGCCTGCCCCTTCACCCCAACCTGCAGGGGATTACAGCGCTGGCACCATATGTCGCCCTGGCTGCCCAGCCCCACACTGCTCCGGCCACCTAAATCCATCGGCACTTAGCCAGGTGGGGGGAAGAGAGGGACAGATGCTGCCCTAGATCTGTGGGATTAAATCCCAGCAGCAAAGCAGATTAGGGAATTACGCTGGCGCCTGCGAGGGGGAAGCCCGCTGGGGAAGGAGGGAGCAGGGTGATTCCCTCACTGCGCTCCCGTGGGCCTCATGGAGGAGCCGGGTGCTGGCCGGGGTCCCCATGTCCCACTGGAGCTGTCTCTGGGATGTGAGGAGCATGAGTGGCTCCGGAGGCACCAGAGCTGGTGCTGGTTTCATGTCCCCTCGCAGGGTCCCTTCTGCCTGAAGCAGCAGGGAGGGCCACATGCAGGTGCTTTCTGGCAGGTCCCCTGGGTGCCTCCCATGCCATCAGCCTGGACCTCCCTGTTCCCAGCACCACTGCTCTGTGGGTCCCTCCCAATTTTGCTCCCTGATGGATGCCTGGAGCATGTCCCCCTGTCGCCCCCAGGTGCTCCCCAGGCTGGGGTCAGGCTGTGCTGTGGAGGTGGCTCTGGTTTGGGTGTGGGATGCGCCACTGGGAGCCCCTGGGGCAGTGGGAGGCGGCGGGAGGACACAGGTGAGGGGTCCAGGGTCTCACAGCTGCTGTGCCCGCAGGTGCCCAGGGCTCAGTCTCTACGTGTCCCCAGTCATCCCTGCCTACAATGCCGTTGTCTTCCTCTTCGTGCTGGCCAACTTCAGCATGGCCACCTTCATGGACCCGGGCATATTCCCGCGAGGTGAGTCTGGCTCTGGCCAGGAAGAGCTGCCTCCTTGCACCCTTCCTCCGAGGTAAAGGGATTTCTGGGTGCCAGGAGGCTGGTGAGGAGCCCTCCTCGCCGTGCGCAGTGGGATCAGGGGGTGACACGCACTACAGCAACGGCAGCTCTGGGTTCAGCACCCCGTGAGGCTCAGGCAGTGTCAGGATTCTGGGGCAGGGCCTGGGAGAGCCCTCCTGGCCTGTGTTTGGGGGTCCCTGGCTGTCCCTGTGCCAGTGACAGGAGGGTGGTGCCGGGACGAGCCTTGGACTCGGGCGGGCAGGGGCTGGCCGGGCCCTGACGCCATGCTCGGCGTGTCCCCGTCAGCCGAGGAGGACGAGGACAAGGAGGACGATTTCCGGGCCCCGCTGTACAAGACTGTGGAGATCAAGGGCATCCAGGTGCGCATGAAGTGGTGCGCGACCTGCCGCTTCTACCGCCCGCCCCGCTGCTCCCACTGCAGCGTCTGTGACAACTGCGTGGAGGTGAGGAGCTGCCGGGGCCTCCACCAGCCCCACACGGGGCAGGGAGCCCCGGGAGCACCCCCTCACCGTGCCCCGTCCCCGGCAGGAGTTCGACCACCACTGCCCCTGGGTCAACAACTGCATCGGGCGGCGCAACTACCGCTACTTCTTCCTCTTCCTGCTGTCGCTCACCACGCACATCATGGGTGTCTTCGGCTTCGGGCTGCTCTACGTCTTGTGCCAGGTGGAGGAGCTCTCCGGTGTCCGCATGGCCGTCACGTATCCTGCCGGGCAGGGGGAGCGGGTGGGAGGGTGGTGGGGGCCGAGCGGGGCCGTGGCTGCTCCTTAGCTGTCTGTGGCAGGATGGTGGTGATGTGCGTGGCCGGGCTCTTCTTCATCCCTGTCGCTGGCCTGACAGGCTTCCACGTGGTGCTCGTGGCCAGGGGCCGCACTACCAATGAACAGGTACGTCTGGGGCCTATGGGAGGGAACTGCTGGCCCAGCCAGGCCACCTGTGGATATGTTTTGGGATTTCTCGGGAGAGGATGGGTGTGGACGGGCTGGATTGAAGCTGGGGGAGGCCCTAAGCTGAGGAGGTAGAGCACGGGGTGACTGAGGGGCAGCTGCATCCGTGGGGGTGCAGAGGATGGAGGCGGGCAGGTGCTTCTGGGGACCAGGAGGTGAAATTGAGGAGGCCCTACCCCCTCTGGGCTGGCTGAGCACTGAAACAGGGACTAGGAAAAGGAGCAGGATCTCGGAGTACCCCCATCCCAGGAGGCTGTCCCAAGGGAGCTGGCAGGGCTGGCTGTGACACTCCTTTGTCCCGCAGGTGACAGGCAAGTTCCGCGGGGGCGTCAACCCCTTCACCAATGGTTGCTGTAAGAACGTCAGCCGGGTCCTCTGCAGCTCCCCGGCCCCCAGGTGAGCCTGGCCTCTGCATCCCTGGAAAAGCTGCTCCCTCCCGGGCTCCAGGCCCTGACCTTCCTCCCGCCCCCTCCCCAGGTATCTCGGGCGCCCAAAGGCCGAGCAGACGGTGCTGGTGAGACCCCCCTTCCTGCGGCCTGAGGTGTCGGACGGTCAGATCACCGTCAAGATCATGGACAACGGTATCCAGACAGAGCTGAAAAGGACGAAGGTGAGGAAGGTGGGGACCAGCGCTGCCTGCGCTGGGGCCCTCCACGGAGCCCAGGGGTGCAAGCCTGCATCCGTGAGTAGAGAACCGAGTGAGCCTGGTCACGTTCCCTGTCCCCCCCTCCGTGTGGTCTTGTTCTATGTCCCCGCGGGATGGAAGCCGTCCCCCTCCCATGTGGCAGCGACCGCATGAGGCTTTGCCCTCTCTATTGCCCTTACTGGTCCCGTCCTTCCCCGTGCAGCCCCCCCGGAGGTTCCCCCTCCTTGGCACTTCCAGCACCTGCCTGGGGCACACGCCGCTCCTCGTTCTGTCAGATGGCCCAGGAGGCAGCGGGAGCCCCCAGCGCCGCTGCCCACGCCCCGCCTGCCCTGGGGGGCTGAGGCCTCGGCCCCTCCTGACCCCGCCCGCGCTTTGTCTCTGCAGTCCAAGGGGAGCCTGGAGGTGACGGAGAGCCAGTCTGCTGACGCCGAGCCGCCACCCCCACCTAAGCCTGACCTCAGCCGCTACACGGGCCTGAGGACACACTTAACCCTGGCCACCACCGAGGGTAAGGAGGGCACCAGGGCCCTGGCAGCCGCTGGGAGGGCAGCCCAGGGCTGCGCCAGGAGGGCCAGGAGCCAGGGCTGTAGGCGGCATTAACAGGCTGCAGGGCAGACCCGGAGCACGTCGGCATTGCTGGGCCAGTGCGTGTGGCCTCTTGCTCTTGGAGAAGCCTGTGGGATGCTCACAGCCAGCTCTGCTCTGCCAGAGCCGCCGGGAGCTGTGCCTCGTGGCCGCCATGCTACCAGGATGGAGGAGGCAAAGCGGTGGCAGGCCTGGCTCGGTGGTGCGGCACATCTGGGGCCGGCTCCACGTGGGCCCGGCCAGAGGTGGGATGTGATGGGCAGAGCCTGTGGCAGCTGCTTCCCGCAGCAGCTGGAGACCCCACAGCTCTCCCGGCCCCGGCTGGGCTCCGCTGCCCGGCCCCGCTGCCCGCCCAGGGGCATTGTGTGTGTGTGTGTGCGTCCCGCGGAGCGCCCCGACACCCCCGTGCTGTGCACTCCCAGCGTGTCACCCAGCTGGGGCTGCCACAGGGGCACGGAAGTGCCAGCCCCACACACCTGGCTGTGGGGACACCCCTTCCTCCCGGTCTGTCTCTCCCAGCCCGGTGCACCTCCCCTCCAGCCCGTCCCTCCTCCCCGGTCTGTCCATCCCAGGCTCGGAGCCGGTTCTCGGGCGGGGAGGGTGGGGCTCAGCGCGTCCCTCGCCCGCAACCCCCTTGAGTGTGTCCCTCTCTGCCGGCGCAGACAGCAGCTTGCTAGGCAAGGACAGCCCCCCGACTCCCACCATGTACAAGTACCGGCCTGGCTACAGCAGCAGCAGCAGCTCGGCAGCCCTGCCCCACTCCACCAGCGCCAAGGTAAGGCCGAGCCCTGCACAGGGGACCGGCCCCGAGGGGATGCCACCCCGTTCCTGGTGTGGGGAGGGCTTAGGGGTGTGCACTGGGAGCTCTGCAGGGGCCGTTCTGTGGGTAATGGCTGCCCCTCTGCCCCTCAGCTGAGCCGAGTGAACAGCCTGAAGGAGCCCAACTCCATCTGTGACAGCGGCCACAAGCCCAGCTACCGCTCGGAGCCGAGCCTGGAGCCCGAGAGCTTCCGCTCGCCCACCTTCGGCAAGAGCTTCCACTTCGACCCTCTCTCCAGCGGCTCCCGCTCCTCCAGCCTCAAGTCGGCCCAGGGCACGGGCTTTGAGACGGGCCACCTGCAGTCCATCCGCTCGGAGGGCACCACCTCCACCTCCTACAAGAGCCTGGTGAACCAGACGCGCAACGGCAGCCTCTCGTACGACAGCCTGCTCACACCCTCTGACAGCCCCGACTTTGAGTCGGTGCAGGCGGGCCCGGAGCCCGAGCCGCCGGTGGGCTACACCTCGCCCTTCCTGTCGGCCCGCATCGCCCAGCAGCGCGAGACCGACCTGCACGGCCGCTTCGCCGGCGCCGCCTCCCCCAAGCACGCGGCGCCGCGCGAGCCCTCGCCCGTGCGCTACGACAACCTCTCCCGCCACATCGTGGCCTCCATCCAGGAGCGGGAGAAGCTGCTGCAGCAGCCGCCGGCCCCGGGCCGGGAGGAGGATGCGGGGCTGGCAGACTCGGGCATCCAGTCGACACCGGGCTCCAGCAACGCCCCCCGCACCAGCTCCTCCTCGGACGATTCAAAGCGCTCACCCCTGGGCAAGAACCCACTCGCCCGCCCGGCCCTGCCCCGCTTCGGCAAGCCCGAGCCCCCCCCGGCGCTGCGGGTGCGCTCCCTGGGCTCCCCCGACCAGCCCGCCGCCCCCCACCTGGGCAAATCCGTGTCTTACAGCAGCCAAAAAACAGCCTCTCAGGCCGGCGGCCCCGAGACCGAGGAGGTGGCCTTGCAGCCCTTACTGGCACCCAAGTGAGTACTGTGGTGGCACAGGGATGTCTGTAGCCTGCGGGGGGGAACCCTTGCCAGCTGCCCCGTCAAGCCCCTGGGGCAGCCCCTCCCTGGAGAGAGGTGCTGGGAAGAGCAAGATAAATCTTCCTGCTCCTCCCAGAACAGAGCCGGTACGCCCCCCTCCATCTCCTTGGTCACCCCTTGGGCCCCTCGGGGTGCTGCCGGTCCCTGGGGAGGGCAGGGCTGGGTGCCGGTGACCTGTCCCCCCTCCTGACCCCGCGTCTGTGCTTCCTTCCCCGCAGGGATGAGGTGCAGATGAGAACAGCCTACAGCAAGTCCAACGGGCAGCCCAAGAGCCTGGGCTCGGCGCCACCGGGCTCAGGGCCGGTGCCACTCAGCAGCCCCACCCGCGGAGGCGTCAAGAAGGTCTCGGGCGTGGGGGGCACCACATACGAGATCTCGGTATGAGGGGCAGAGCCGCCGCCCCCTCCCCTCCTCCCCGGCGGCCCCCAGGATGCGCCGTGGCCATGGCCGGATGCTCGTGGACTCCTGGGAGAGCCGGGCGGGGCCCCCCCCTGCTCCTCCCTGTGCCCCCCCGGGCCGCGGGGGCCGGCACACACCCGCGGGGGGCTCGGGGAGGGCTCGGGGGGCCGCAGCCTCGGCTGCGCCAGCCACTTGTGGGCCTTGTGCAATCACCCGCTCGCCTGGCGTGGTAGGAACGGATTGTTTTTAAACCAGAATACTTTTTTTTATTATTATTGTTACGGATTCTATTTTTTTTCTCTTTCCGAGTTACCAGGTGTGTGTATATATAAATATCTATA
>VZRF01006180.1:0-10774 GCA_013396875.1 Vireo altiloquus
AGGATTTTTCCTTTTGTTTCTTTGTCTTAGGGAGTTTTATCCCATTTGTTGCTAAAAGAATAACTACCCATACTCAAGAGAGACAAAACATATAGCCGAGGTGCACCTGACTGCACTATCGTAGCTGAGGGGCATTCTCTTGGAAAGGGCAGAGATACTGTGAGATTTTGGCTGGGGGGTGAGGGGCTCAGCTCGGCTCCTCTTGCTCTCTCGCTCTTAGCATCGGAGGAGGACGGTCGAGCTGTTGCTTCCTGCGGAGAGAATTCACTGTCAGCAACGGAGCTCAGCCCTGTACTGCTTCTTCCTTACTGTGGGTGAGCCTTTCCTTGTAAGAGCAGCCGTTGGACTTGGACCTTATTAACATCCTACCTCACTAGAAAGGACCCTCACCATCTACTCGTGTGCCTCAGAGGAAAAACCAGTACCCCAAGCCTCGTCCCCCCTCGAAGGGAGCCTCTCCCGGCTGCGTTCGGGAGCCAGGCTGTCGCTGCCCAGCCCCACCGTTTCTCTGCCACTGCTCTGGGTTCTTTCAGTTCACTCTAACCCCTCACCCCCTGCCTGCTGGGACACCCCGCAGCAACTGCGACAGTGGTTCAGTTTCTGATACATTTTGTTTGTTATTCCGGGGTCTGCTTGTCCCTGCCATTCCACCTTGCTGCTTCCGAGGTTCCTGCTACAGCTCATTTCACTATCCGGAGGGCCACCAGGACTAGCGACCCCTGTGAGGTTGTAGAGGAAGCCCCTTTTCCATCTCTTCTACCGGGTGCGCCTACCATTACCCACATGAAGAGGCGGCTGCGCTCGCACCACAGCGCCCCCTGCAGCCGCGGGGGAATCATCGCACCTGCCCTGCCCAGCTGGGAGCCAACAGCGCCCCTGCCGGCTGTGACCATAACTACACCAAAAGCGAAAGTGCTTGACAGCCGAGAGAAGGCTGTTACTGGGTTTCTGCTTTTGTTTGTTGTTGCTGCCATTGTTGTTGTTGTTTGTTTGCCTTGTTATACACATACATACTAGTAAAGAACTGTTATTCTTTTTCCCATATCTTTGCCTGAAAGCCCCTTAATTTCAAAGTTGTAATAATTTGGAGGGAAGGGGGTCATATTTTCCATTCCAAGGGAGGTTCCCACCTTCCTTGGCAGACACCTGTCTTTCAAACCAAGACAATGACATATCTTGGGGACTGGGCCAAGGCTTCAAGCTCCTCTTGCTAGTTCCTCATGCTGTGCGTGTTGGTACAGAAACATTTCAAGTGTGGTTCACTGTAGCTGACACCTTGTGGAGCAGATTGAAGGATCCCACTGGTGCTCAGCTCCTCAAATTTTAGTGTGCCATCCCATTGCTTATCATTGGCAAGCCTGGTTTTGTCCCTTTCTTCCTTCTAATCTAGTTAAATATCTATCAATTGGCCTTGCTAGCTCCTGTGTCAGTAAACCTGGTGTTGTATAGACCATTCCATGGTAAAAAAGACCAAAACTTTTCAAATAACACCAGCCTTGGAGTCGTGTTGATCTGATGGTGTACTAGTTTGATATCAAACCAGTGGGAGATCACAAGTCAGAATTATAATTTAATAGGGAAAAAAAATTAAAAGAAATAAATAAATGCAGTAGTACAAGAACACTGACAAAAACAGAATACAACCTGACACCCTATGGTGATAGCAGTCCAAGCAGAGTGGTTCTGTTGAAGCGGTGATCCTGTAGCAAAATGGGTCTGAAGATCCAGCAGAAGCTCTTGCCCTCTGGGAGTCCAGTAGGTAAGCGCTGCAGTGGTGTTCAGAGTCTCAGCTTATATCCAGGCTGGAGTGCTTGGTTCCCCCCTCTGGGCGGAACATCTCACAATGGGGTGGTGAGTCATGTGATAAGGCCTGATGGGCCATTAAGAGGAGATAGTCCAGGCGGGAGTTATCTGTGAGTCATGTGATAAGGCGCTGATGGGCCATTAACAGAAGATAATCCCGAGTGGGGGAGGCAGAGAGCACTGCCTCACCTGGTTCCAACAGTTCATGATGGTGATAGAATATACTTCAACCCAGGACAGATGGGTCTGCCTGTTCCCTTTGATATTCTTCCATGCTACTGGAAGGAACAAGGAAAACACTTCACATCCTCTTGATCCTTCAACCAATTGTCCAAAGGCCCTGAAGTCCCTTTTGATTGCACTCAGACTTCTCTTTGTTATCTCATCACTGCTGACATAAAGAACCAATGATGCCTTAAAGACCTAGAAATAAAACAACACACTTTCGAGGCAATATTAGTATAGGAGGCAATATAAAGGCTGATCTTCATTGGAGGCCTGCAAGGGGCAGATATGGAAAATGTCCACTCCTGCATGGGGTGAGTACAGTTTTATAAGTTTAGCAAATTACCATAATTGAAAAAAATCCCCAATTAGATACATAAGTGGTGAGATAATTCCCCCTTTTGGTTCCACCTTTTACTATAGCCCCCTTTAGATAGGAACTACACTTTGTTTATGAAAATGTGTTTTGAAGAGCTGGTTTCAACCTTGGCTCCCAGAAAGAATCAAGATAGGATAGGGGCCTTGGACCCCTCAGCTTGGAGCCTCTGGAATGAGTTTTGTCTTTCTGCCCATCAGGGTAAGGAAAAGGTAGGGAAAAGTACTGGAGCTAGCTAGGAACTGTATAACTATACAACAACAGAGGTACAAATATATATGAAGGAAATATAAAAACAAAAATCATTCTGGCATCACCAATAATGGATAATAATCAGAGTGCCATACCAGACTAGAGAGTTTTCTAGTAACGCCCCTTACCTGAGCCCCTGAGAGGTAGCAGACTTCCCTGTGGGTTGGGTCAAGTTGACATATTGGACCCTCTGTTTCCCCTAAGGGAGTCACCTATGACAACTACCCTTCTTTTTTTTCAAACAGATGAGGTCATGACGTGAGGGGTAGGCTCTGTCCCAGAAGGACAGTCATCCACCTCATCAGTTGACTGTCCTTCTAGTTCCAGGACCTCATACCTATTGTAAAAGGTGCCAGTCCTACTTGTCATCTTCAAGTTTTCAGGAGAAGGAGGAGCCTTCCTAGTACAGGCAGTGATCAGCTTCCAGCCTTCATATTCAATAGACCTTCAACTTAATGCTTGACAGGGTTCTGAGCCCACCTGCATCTACACTGCAAAGGGAGGTTGAGACTCCTGAGATTTTAGCGTCTCTGAGAATAACCTATCAATCTCTCCCTCATTCTCATGGATGCTGCACAGCCTGTTCACTTCCTCCTGTAGTTCTTTCACCTGGCAGCACAGCTCATCAACAACACACCTTCTGCAGAAGGAATGATTGTCAGCCCCAGCCTCACGAAGAGGCATCAGGCACTCCCAGCAACCTGAGACCTGGAGAGCTACATCTACCATCAGAAGGTCTGAGTTGAAGCCTTTGACAGCTGGTTCAGGGACTCCTGCTACAGGGGAATGAGCTCTGCGACATGTCAAAACCATACCTGAGGGAGCATACACTAGTAAGATTGGAGATGAAAAGATCTCTTTGTGTCCTTCACCCATTACTGGGTCTGTTCATTGTCTCTGCTAGTTGCTCCCAGATTGTCACAGGAGACCTTCCTGCTCACTCTACCTGTGTGAACTGCCACACAAACTGCCATCCCATGCTCTGTTAACAGAGCTGGTTGCTTCTGCTCCCTATGGGCCCTTTATAAGACAGTGGGAACAGCTGCTGGTTGTCACTGCTGTGACTGCCACTGAACAGTCACTACTGGCTCTGCCCACACTGAGTCAGCTGTTTTAGGGCAAGCTGTCAGCTCCACGTGTTTCAGTGCTCTCCTGCAGTTCCCCTGGCTCTAGAAACTTGCCCTGCTCATTGCCCGGAGGAGGCTGTGATCCAGTGGAAGAGCCAGTGGAGAGAGAGGGCCCTTGTTTCCAGGCTGGAGCAGCCTGTCCTAGGAGGACTGCACCCTGTGGAAGAATGACCCACGCCCAGCAGTTTTGGGAGAACTGCTGCTTGTGAGAGTGGACCCACACTGGAGAAGTTCACGGAGAACTGTCTCCCGTGGGAGGGACTCCACAGTCTCACAGGGGAAGGACTCCTCTCCCGGAGCAGCGAAAGGAAATCTCGGCGATGAACTGACCAAAACCCCCATGCCCTGTCTCCCTGCGAAGTTGATAGGAAGGAGGGAGGGGCTGGGGGAAAAAAGGTGTTTTAAGGGCTTATTTTACTTCTCATTATCCTCCTCTGATTCTGTTAGTAATAAATTCACTTTGTACCTTTAAGTTGAGCAAGCCTGTTTTGCCCTTGAAGTGTTTCTTCACTGTCCTTAGCTCATGAACCCTTTGTTAATTTTTTTTTCTCTCCTCTGCCCAGCTGTGGCAGGGGAGGGTGAGTGAGCGGCTTTTGTGGGTGCCTGGCATTTGGCCAGTGTCAAACAGCAACAGACAGTTAATGGTAGTTCATCACATGTTTCTGCCACTGCTTCCTCCTCAAGGGGAGAACTTTTCACACTCTTCCCTTGCTCAAGCATAGGGTCTCTGCCACAGAAGACAGCTCTCCATGAAATTCTCTAATGTGAGTACTTCCCACAGGCTACAGTTCTTCACAAACTGCTCCAGCATGAGCCCCTTCCACAGGGTGTAGTCCTTCAGGAACAGGCTGCTCCAGTGTGAGTGCCCCACAGGGTCACAAGTCCTGCCAGCAATCCTGCTTTAGCGTGGGCTCCTGTCTCCATGGGGCCACAGGTCCTGCCAGGAGTCTGCTCTAGTGCGGGCTCGCCACAGGGTCACAGGCATCCACCTGCTCTGGCGTGGGGTTCCTCCACGGGTTGCAGGTGGATCTCTGCTTTACCATGGACCTCCATGGGCTGCAGGGGAACAGCTGCTTCACCATGGTCTTCACCACAGCCTGCAGGGGAATCTCTGCTTGGGCACCTGAAGCATCTTCTCCCCCTCCTCCACTGACCTCAGTGTCTGCAGTCTCTTCTCTTTCATATTCTTACTCTTCTTTCCCAGCTACACTTGCTGTTGCACATTTTTATCCCTCTTTTTAAATGTTGCCCGAGGCACTGCCACTGTTGCTGATGGGTTCGACCCTGGCCAGCAGCAGGTCTGTCTTGGAGCTGGCTGACATTGGCTCTGTTTGACATGGGGGCAGCTTCTTGTGTCTTCTCACACAAGCCACCCTTGTAGCCCCTCTGCTACCAAAACCTTGCTACACAAACCCAATGCATCCATATATACCCTTTGTCATATTCACTCTGTCTTAGATGCATTGGTAGCATACTATGTATGTGTAATTATGGTTACTGTATTTCAGTGTATTTTGTTCATAATTTTTAAATGTGTTTTCTCAGTAGAAGTATTTGATTTAACAGAAAATAGCTTTCAATTTAACAGAAATAACAGCAAAGTAGAAATATTGTCAGTATACATCAGTATATGTTCTTTATTAATTTTTTCTTTTAAACCAGGCTTGATTTTTAATAAAGTACTGAAATTAATGACCTGAGAACTGCAGATGCTAATCATTTGCACATACAAAGTGCCTTTTAGCTATTTTTCTTTTGGTTTTAATAGTGATATGCTTCTAAGCAACTGCTTTTTCTTCTCTGTCATAATGTCATTAGGCTCCAAGGTGTTATTTCTTTGTCATTCCTCTCTATTTCTGTTCTTTCTGTGATTTAATCTTTCCCCCACCCTCTCTTCTGTACTTTATTATGCTGAAGTAAATATTGAGAGAAATGTTGTAGTGTGATTTTAATGAGTAGTAATCTGAAAATACTATTCTGTTACAAAGAATTAGTTTTTCTGATGATGATTAGTTTAGCATGTTTCAATTAAAATGTTTTAAATATCTGATGATATTAGCATTTTAAATAGTTTTACTTCCCTTTTTAAAAGTAATCAATTCTCTTTGAAAAGTTATTTACTACACTTTTGTGATTAAAACCTGTTGCAGTATCAAATAACTGCAAAAAATTGTATTCAGTCATTTGCCATTTGGTTTTTTGCATTTACTTAATTGCAAAGTAGTGATTTTGATATCACTGAGTACTGTTGTAGCATTGAGTTCTGTAGCTGTCAGCTTTTCTTTTCCTACAGAAATTGTATTTTGCTACCACATGGGCTATTACTCAAGCTAATCCAATGTCATGTTATCAGCCAGCTTGCAAACCAGGCATCTCCTTCCGTCCATTCTTTGGCAGATGATGAAATGTAATTTGGCCCCAGTAAAGATTCAGGGCTTTTAATAGTAGCTTCCTGGAGACAGTAAGGGCTAAGAAGCTCCAAATTAGATCTTCCCAGGTGTATCATTCAATGTGCTGTCTTTATTCAGAGATCATGTTTTTCCTTGATCTGTAACAGAAAAAGGCACTGAGGGCTGAAAACTGGCTTCTATACTATGTGAAACACTTTGTACCTTTGTATGCTTGTCCATTGGATCTGAATACTTTTCTAAATGCAGTCTTTTCCCAAAGAAATTTTATTTAATGTTGAAAGATAATATGGATGTCTCTTTCTAGAAGAAATTTTGTTTTTCATGGCATGATGTCATCAGAAGATATAAATCAGCGCAGTTACTCTGAAATGAGAAAATTGTTTGACTGGCTTTTAACAAGTTGGACTGAGACTTGTTTTATATTATTTGGTTTTATATTTATACACAATGCAAAAATGAATAGATGCTGAGGTCAGAAAGAATTAAGTATGACTTCATGATATCGACCTTCTATGTAACACATGCCATAGGCTTTTGCAGAGATTCTTGTATTAATCCAAAACTTCTCATTTAACTAGACCATCACATTTTAATGTAGGGTTTTTTAATAATACAGAATCCATTATGTGCTTAAGTAAAATATTATGATAATTATTTATGACCTCTTAAAATTTATTGCTAGCCTAAATTTGGTCTGATTTTATCTTCAACTGATGATCTTGTTAGAAGCTGTACATGATAGAACTCCATATCATCAGAAACTTCTCTGCACATAAACGTCAAGTCCTTTCTTAATCTCCTGTTAAATTAGACTAAGCTTGTTTAGTTTGTGTAGAGCAGGCTTTCCACACCTATAAAAACTCTCATGTTTTGTAGGCTTTTCAATTTATCAATACAGGTTTTTAAAGTGTTGACATATATTGATATTGTCTCTAGTAATGGTTTTACACAGAGAAATACCATACACAATGTATTCTATTATATACTGCTGTAGAGGTTCACTCAAGGATTTCACTTCTTTTTCTAATCACTGCTTTGGTTATTTTAGTTTTTAAATACAATCCTTAAATTCCCTTATATAGTCCCCATTTTCTGAAATATGTTACCTTATATGACAGTTTTGTAATCTTAAAAGATCATGCATCTAGCAATGTAAAAGCATCTTCATCTAAAACCTCATATCCCCATTCTTCACTTCACTAGTATTTGCAGACTATTGAGATTTGCTTTGTATCTTGAGAATAGCTCGTGTGAGGTGCTGTCAGTCATCTGAATGATACTAGATCTGTCATTACTTTTTGAGATGCATTAGCACACTAATTTTGAAAATCTTCATGAATTGAATTGCTTTGATTGTAGTTTGCCTCTCATCTTTCATATTTCTTAACTTTTATGGACTACAGGCCATCTTGTTTGAGGACAGATGCTTTTTAAAAGCAGATATCATAACATCTGTTATACTTTTTGAGAGAAATCTAATACGTTGCCTCTTTGTTCTGTAAAATAGCTTGTAAAATAACTGTTTCTATTCCTGTGAATTCAGCTTAGCCAGCAGAGGGAGATAAGACATAAATCAATTAGAAACTTGGTCGCACTTGTTCTTTTTTGTGTCGGGCTGTTCAGAGGAGACAAGATCCTTCTTCTCACTGTCAATTTCTTAACAGTCTGTACTGAATTTCGTATTAATGCTTCCATGTTAGCAAGTTTTCATATATGTTTTAAAAGACACTCTAGTTTTTAAATTTAACCCATTTAACCTTTCAGAAAAGATGATTTAGTTTGCTACAAATTTGATTTTTTCTTTCCCTTATTTTTTAATAAGTACACATTTAAGATGTTCAATTTAACTGTATAAAAACACTGATGTTCAGTTACACTGGGACTTACAGCTTTATTTGTCAGGGTGCAGATTAGAGAACCTGTGTTCTACTCAAGCATTTCCATGTACTATAAATGTAATTGCTTCTACTTTTTGCATACATCAGTGAGAGGGATTCAGCATCATTAATGTTTTAAAATATTACTGCTTAAATTCAAATTATAGCAGAAAAAGTATAACACTTCTGAATAATGTGCTTGCACTCACTGCCTTTCTGCTGACAAATTTTTTTAAAAGTGTTTTCAAAGAGAGTATTCTATTATTTTTTCCAGTATCTTCTGGTGCTTGACTTCAACTGTGCTTGGCAAACTCAAAGCAATTAGGACTATTCTCAGAGGGATTCAGATCTTCTCTCTTTTGGAATTTCATTATCAGTTTAAGAACTGGTTATTGTCCAAAATGTTTTGCAATTGGATGTGGACTATTTAATTAGGATTGGTAACATTTATTATGCACATCATCCCTAGAAATCAGACTCCTAAAGTATATTTATCCAAAATAAAGTGTGATACTATGGACTTCCCTTGATAATTTTGTTTTCCAATATGATGTCATTCGTGTTTTTCAGCATTTACTATTAATTTTTCTTCTTCAGTGTTTTTAGCGTAAACTTTCAGGTTCTTTTATTTAAATGTAATTTAGTTGAATGTGAGAACCTCATGAGATTTAACCAGGCAAGTGCAAGGTGCTACACCTGGGTCAAAAACTCATGCTATCAAGACAGGCTGGGGGATGAACAGATCAAGAGCAGCCCTGCCAAGAAGGACTTGGGGGTGCTGGTGGAAGAGAAGCTGGACATGAGCCCACAATGTGTGCTTGCAGCCCAGAAAGACAATCATATCCTGGGCTCCATCCAAAACAGTATAGGCAGCAGGTCGAGGAAGGGGATTCTGCCCCTCTACTCTGTTCCTGTGAGACCCCACCTGGAGTACTGCATCCAGCTCTCGGGTTCCCAGCACAGGAAGGACATGGACCTGTTGAAACAAGCCCAGAGGTCACCAAGATGATTAGAGGGATGGATCACCTCTCCTATGAGGAAAGGCTGAGAGTGGCGGGATTGTTCAGCCTGGAGAAGAGAAGGCTTCAGGGTGACCTAATTACAGCCTTTTAATACTTGATGGGAGCTTATAAAAAGGAGGGAGAGGGACTTTTTTCAAGAGCAGATAGTGACAGGACAAGGAGAAATGGCTTTAAACTGAAGAAGGGTAGATTTTGATAGGATATTAGGAAGAAATTCTTTNTTTTGATAGGATATTAGGAAGAAATTCTTTACTGTGAAGATGGTGAGACACTGACACAGGTTGCCCAGAGTTGTTGTGGCTGCCCCATCCCTGGAAATATTCAGGGTCAGGTTGGATGGGGCTCTGAGCAACCTGGTCTTGTGAAACTTGTCCCTGCCCATGGGAGGGGGGTTGGAACAAGATGATCTTTAACGTTCCTTCCAACCCAAATCATTTTATGAGTCTATGATTCTATGTTAATGAAAATTTTACCAGAGTTTGAAAGGTAAATGGGTCAAATGCAATATTTCAAATGACCTGAAATTATTAATGGAAGTTACAAGATCTGTATGACTGAAATAATTTGTGCATTTTATAATTGGGTTTTGTTTGGTTTTTTATAGGGTGTGTCCAGATACAGACTCAATTGAAAGTAGACTTATTTCCAACACAAATGCATATGGTGACATTGTCAAGCACTACAATCTGTTTTAACTTGACTTATATCAGGACAGAGTAATAATTTGATAGCATAGTTGAAGTGTTTATTTTGTTCAAAACATAGTCTTTAGCAGTATATACAAATATGCATCAGTAATACATTTATATTACCGAACAATCTTAAGTTTTAATCAAGGTGGTTTTTCTTCAATTATTTGCTTTTGTTTTGCAAATTAATAGTTTAAATTGCTTGAATAATCGATTTTAAGTAAGAAAGAGGTTCAGAGAACCCAGCTTTGCATCATCATGTTCCTCTGCTTACAACTGTCTCTTTGGAGAACCCTTCTAATAATGGCGTTCTGCGTGATTGCTGGTAATAGTATGTGGGAATATACATTTTTAAATATGGCTTTAAATGTACTATCTCAGTACACTTTATTAATGGTCTGGTTTTCATTGCTCTCAGTTTGATCTATGATGAGTCAGAATTTTAATTATTACATTCAAATAAGTGCCACTTGCAAATGAAATTCATGTGTTATTGCTTTTTTATTTCCTTAATTGAGCATTTTCTTTTTAATAAAACATGTATGTTGTCTTGCATTATATGTAATGGAGATTGCAGCGCCCTATAGCTATAGTAGGGAATCATTTACAGAATTATTTGTGACTTTTTGTGGACTGATTTGTTTTCAGGTCATTTAATTAGATGTTAATTACATTAAATAATTTAAGTTTACAAGCTCACCTGTTTTGTGGATATGTTTCTTTACATTTAATATCTAGGGGTTTTACTACCTAATATTAAAACTTATTCTGAGAAACTTGGTTACCATTCTTCTAAATAAAGAAAACTAAGTTTTGCCATATAATAGTACTCTATGGGCATGAGCAGCCTTATAAGCATTTTTGCTGACCAGGCTTGGCCCCTCCTTGGAATTGAGTCAGGTGATTGAGGGGTGAGTCAAGCTCGTTAGCAGGTGCTAGAGGAGGCTATATAAGAGCCTCTTAATGCGTGAGCGACCTTCGCTCGCACACCC
>VZRF01006205.1:343-66860 GCA_013396875.1 Vireo altiloquus
AATTTTGTCTTTTTTTTTTTTTTTTTAAGAAGAAACAGTGTTGAGAGTTGGCTGGAAAGCAAGGAAGGGTGTTTTTGTTTTGTTTTGTTTTGTTTTTCTGCAATAATTATTATTTTCTGCAGCAGAAGAACAACAGAGAGGAGTAGTGACTTTGAAGTACAGAACTACTTTGAAAAAGTTTTTTTGGCTGATTTTTTTTTTTTCTCTCCCCTCTCAGGCTCAGTTTAAAGGTAGAGAAAGGCAAAAAATGGATTTTTGGGTGCAGAGTAGGCGATATGGGATACACCATAAAGTTACACCAAGACAAAAGGGTTGTTTTCTGTGGAATAATTCCATTTTGCTTTACCTGACTCTACTCTGGATGCTTTTAAGAGGTTTCTTCTCCTTGAATGACACCTCAGGGATCATTGTTAGGGTTGTAAAAAGAAGCTTTAAAAATGAGGAAAATTTAGGAATGTGGACTCTGTAATATTGATAATTTTGAGAGATTGCCATGGCAGCTCATGGACCTGATCTTTAGAGGATCTGGGCAATTTGGGAACAAAAAATATGGAAGGATCCAGAAAGAAAATTCCTCTTGCACGTGTGTTTATTGGCAGTGGTGATATGAAATGCATTGGGAATGTTTGCAGAAATAGGTCAGGCTCATTATGTAATTACTGCTTTTGTGGTAATTGAGGAGAACTGGGATCCTTTTGGAAAATTACTCGTTTTGTTTGGTTTGTGTAGTAGCAGAAAGGAAAACTACTGGCAAGTTAGGATTGTTTGAAAGAGGATTGAACAGTTTGGAGGATACAGAAGCTTTGTTTAAAATTGGGTTGTTTTCCACCATGGGGAGTTTTTGGCCTGCAGAAGGAGGCAGTGGCTGTGAACAAAATCAGGCAAAGAGTTGCTTTGTGGTTTTATTTCCCCGTGCAGGACTGAACATGAGGTTGATTTATTGGAGATCAAAACTTCTGCTGTCCAGATCATCTCCTGTGCCGAGCACTGAGATGCAGGAATTGAATGAAGAGCACCAACAGCTCCAAACTCCAGCTTCAATTAACTCCCAGTTAAATTTCAATTTACATTCCCCCTGGTTTCATTCCTCTTTCCAGTCACCAGTGAAATTTGCCTTTCTTTTTGGGGCAAAGCAGTTTTCCAGCAGGCTCTGGGTAAACATTCCTGGGAGGAAGGAACATTTTGATCCTCGCTGAGGACCAGGAAGCTGCAAGAACTGGGAAAATAGGGAAATATTTCTGAGCTTGGTTGGGGTTTAGGGTGGAGCAGGAGTTCCTTGTGGACATGCTGCCTGGAAAAGAAAGGAAATAATTTGAATTTCCCTGGGAGGCCTGGTGGTCCATGCAGAGCAGCCCAGGGATTATCCATGCACGTTCTCTGGTGGGATTTGGGGTGGGAATGGTGCTGCCTGGAAAAGATGTGGATTCCAAATTTCTCTCTTGGGTTGTGGTGTCTCATTTTTCTGCTGTGACACAGCAGAGGTCCCAAAGAGCATTAAGGGGAGGTCCATGACTCATGGCTGATTGCTGATTCCTCCATTTTTCCTGGGAAAAAGAGAATTATGTCCCCATTAAAATAAATGTCAGGAATAAAATCCATCTTCACAGGAGCTCTTGTACCAATCAAATCGTACAAGTGCTCCTCTGCTAGTAGTGAATCAGCTTTTTTCTCTTTCTACTCCATCTTTTCCTGTGTTTTTCTATCATTTTTAATTGCAGTTGCCAGTAAGGGCTTCATCCATCATCAGGATAACCTTCCTGGTGTGGTGTTTTGTTTTTTTTTTCCCTGGGACAGTTAAATGAGTGGAAACCTGAGCAGGGACAATTCAAACCCCGACCTTTAGGAATTATTTGAAAAGCACAGGGTTATTTTAAAATATTTGGAATTATTTGAAAAGCACAGTGTTATTTTAAAGTGTTTTTAAGTTAATAAAACTTCTGCTTGCCACAGAGTGCAAATCACCTTATAGACTGCTGGAGGTTTATCTGTTATTCTTTTCCTTTGCTTTATTCAACAACACTGGAGGTATTTGAAGGGACTCAGTGTCTGAGCAGTGAAGGGCAAAGATCTGAGGCTTTCTAAATTCCAAGTGCTTGGTTTGGTTTCCTCTTTTCAGTGTGGGTTTGCTGCAGTGGGTGCTGGATGTTGTTTTCTGCTCACTTTGCATTTCCCAGCACAACTGTTTGGGTTTGGTCGGAGCTGAGCACTTCCACAATAATAAAGTGCTTCTGGTTGCTCTTAGGAGAGTTGAAATCTGGGCTATTTCTACCTAGGGAGGCAGGAATGATATCCCAAATTTCTCCTGAGCCTGGCTCCAGAGGCTCTGGCAGGAGTTTAGCCTCCCTTGCTCAGCCCTGGATAACTCCATTCCCTGGTGGTGACTTGCCAGGTCCTTCTTTCCTTCCTTCCTTCCTTCCTTCCTTCCTTCCTTCCTTCCTCCCTTTCCATTTGAAAGCCCTGTTCAGCTTTGATCAGAGCTAATCACTTCCACAATAATAAAGTGCTTCTGGTTGCTCTTAGGAGAGTTGAAATCTGGGCTATTTCTACCTAGGGAGGCAGGAATGATATCCCAAATTTCTCCTGAGCCTGGCTGCAGAGGCTCAGGGCTCCCTCCCTCCCCAAAATGGCCTTAGGGAGCCCTGTTCAGCTTTGAGGAAGGAGGACTTTCCCTGTCTCTGACTCCCTTGGTGCTCCAAACACGGCTGAGCTTTGCCAGGGCAGTTTCAGGGATGGTTGTGGAGAGTTGGGATGAGCCCAAGGTGCTGCTGGGGGGTCTCAGGTGAAGCTGGACGTGGCAGCTGATCTTGCACAGCCACAAGGACAGGACTTGGCTTTGTCCTTCATCCAAAAACAGATTCCAGAGCTTCTCATTTTCACAGAATCCCAGAATTTGGGCTGGAAGAGACCTCAGAGCTCATCTCTTCCCATGGGCAGGGACACCTTCCATACCCCAGCTTCCTCCAAGCCCCATCCAGCGTGGCCTTGGACACTTCCAGGGATGGGAAATTCACAATTTCTCCTTTAATTTCCCTCTGTATCATGGAAAAATTCCCAATCCCAATAAAATACTCCCAGAGCAGCTGACCTGGGCTTTGTTGTGCAGGGCCAAGACCATCAAGAACACAGTGTCTGTGAACTTGGAGCTCACAGCAGAGGAGTGGAAGAAGAAATATGAGAAGGAGAAGGACAAAAACAAGAGTTTGAAGAATGTTATCCAGCACCTGGAGCTGGAGCTGAACAGGTGGAGGAATGGTAGGTGCCAAAAATTGGGAGCTGGATGTGTCTGTGTTGAAATGTTGCCCTAAATGACAATTCTAATGAATTGTGTCTGGTCACTAATTCTGAACTCACACTCGGTTCTAACTCACACTTTGTGATAATAACGAAAGGTGAAGAAGCAGAAACCAGGCAAACCAGCAGCCATTTGCAGGAGGAACCAGAGAAAATGCCAAAATTAGTTTGATTTCAGGTGTGGAGAGCACAGGAGGCATCACTAATTTTAATGTTGTTAAAGGCATTAATAAAGAAAAGGAAAAATGTCATTACATTTGAGGGGTTTTTTTAAAATAACTCTGCTCCTCAGGCATGAGGATCATTGTGCTTTAAGGTAATTGGACCTTGGGTTTGGGGAGTTTTTATAATTGAATTTAACATTAGAATAATTAGTCCTTTAGTGCAATGATAGGGAGTGGCATCTGATTAGAAGAATCACCATTTGTCTGCTCCTGTGGCTTCTAAATGAAATTTTTGTTGAGAAGAGCTGATTTTCTGTTTAGAAATGTGGGGAGTTGCTGTTCAGGGTGGGTTGTAACCTCAGCTGCAAGGTGGTAGAGAAGGAAGAATATGGATACATAGAAATGAAAGAATTTTTATTGAAATGCAAATTGAATAATTTTTATTGAAATACAGATTTAAAAAAAAAAATTCATTTCATCTGCAATGCTGACAAATAATTTTAGCAACCTCTCCTCAGTTTGAATTTATTTCACATGTAAAAATCAACCCCCAAGCTCCAAACCAACAAACAATCCCCAAATCCAAGGAAACTCACCCTGAAATCCCAACAAATCCCCAAGAGTGCTGCTTTGGGGTCATTTGTATTCCCTAAATTCTGTGTCCTGCAGGCTGTGGGTGTGAATGTGTGAGCTTTGATTTGTGCCCATAAGAAAAACTTCCAACATTTATAGATGAATTAAAAACCGTTAAAAATATAAAATAGATTATAGTTTAATTTAGCACAAAGTGAAAATTTGTAGGTTTGAGTTTTGTAGCATAAAAGTAAAAAAAAAAACAACAAAATAAAAGTTTTTAAGTTCAGAGTTCTTCTTTTACTCCATTTTCTGCTGTGACCGTAGCACAATTTTTTTATTTATCTATAAAATAAATAAGTAAAATTAATTTTATTTAATGAATAAATTAATTAGTAAAATAAATTTGAAGCGAGAGAAACGTGTTAAAAATAAGTGCTAGTTATTAGTACAAAATTATAAATCTAGTACGTTTTAGCAGTTAGTTGAGTGAAAAGTTTTTAAAATAGCTCTGCGTTCTCAAAGTCTTAAAAAGCAAAGCCCAAGTGTAAGGCAGCTTTCTAAATTTGAGATAAAAACTGGAATAAACAACAAAAAACCCCAGAAAACTACAAATTCAACCCTTTTTTATCTAGTGTAAGGCTTTAAAAAAACCCCAAAAAACCCAAATTTAAAACCCCAACTGCATCACGTGGATATAATCCCTGATTTTTCTGGATGCAGAGCATTCCCCCTCCCACCTCCCCGAGCTGGTTCCTCCTGCTGGTGCCTTTCCCTGGAGATCCTGGATCAGGGAATTGTTCCTTATCAGCACAGCCCCATTGCCATGGAGACGCTGGGATAGGGATTTGGGAGCTTCTCTCTTCTCCTCAAGTGTTTGCCACATGTGGCCACTTCAATTTCCTTCCCATTCCTGAGGAGTTTCCTTCCCTTTTTTTAAAAGAAAAGCCTGGATGGATCCTTTTGTTTGAGCATCTCCCTCCTCATGGCCTCCCTCGGTGCTGCTGTTCCATCAGGGTTACCCAACAATGAATTCAAAGGATTATTGATTTCTTGTCTGACCTTCTGCAATCTCATCCTCTGGAAGGGTGGAGGCTTTTTTCCTGTCACAGGAATCACATCTTGGATAATATTCCATGGGTACAGCTTATTCTGGGAGTGAAGGATTTATTCTATAAAAGAAAAGGGTGGCAGGAAATCATTATTTTGGCAATTAAAGGCAGCAATCTGTGAGGTGGAAAAAACTGATCATTGGTGCTGCCACGGATTTGCTGTGAAATCTTGTGTTGCTCACTTCAGACATTTGATTGCACCTTTCCTCTCCCTAAAACAAATGGGTTTGTTGGATTTAGAATATGATCACTAAACTCAAGCCATTCCCTTATCTGTCACTTATGAGGAGTTCTGAGGATGCAAAAGGAAGCACTAACACCTCAGTTCTCGCTGAGGATTTCAGCACCAATTTTTCTGTGTTTTACATGCAATGGATGAAAAATTAAACATTCCTTTGGGGAAGCTCCTGCTGGATTCTCCACAGCTTGAGGAACTTTGTTTTGTCTACAAGGCCCCACGTTCTGACTGAACAGAGAAACATCAATCCACCTTTCCCTCATTAAAAATATTAAATACCATCGAGCCTTCAGAAATAGGGCAGAAAATATTTGGAGTGAAGCACTGTGATAGAGGCCATGCTGCTTGATTTCAAATTCTGCTTTTTCGTGCTTTAAGCTGGAAAAAAAAAAATCATCTGTTTAGTTGGTTGTGCTTTTTTGTGCCCTTTTTATTGTGCTGTGGGGGCTTTGATCAGCCTTTGTGGGCTTTGATGAGTTGGTGCTGCTGACCTGTTCCCCTGCCAGTCCAAAATGCTGGCAAGAGGAAAGGCTGGTGAAGCTTTCAGGGGCTGAAATCTTGGAGCTTTTCCTGGAAAAGGTAAAAATCCTGCTCGTGGATCAGGGCTGTAACCTCCCCAACCCCCTGAGCAGCATCCAGGAGCTCCCAGAGCCTCTCCCCAGCCTCTGGGGAGAGTGGATTTCATTTCTGGCAGGAGCAGCTCACCCATCCCTCATCACTGAGCCTGTGATTGTGACACAGCAAAGGAAATATTCCCTGGGGACAGGGATTTGGAAGGAAATGTGTCTGCTGTGCACAGGCAACCTCTGGAAGTTGGTGTTTGTTGCTTGAATTTGCAAGGCAGAAGGTGAATATTGTTTTGCCCTCATGGTCCATCCTGGAGCTGGAAATCCCTAGAGGAAGAGACATTTAAATGCCAGGAGATTTTAGGCTAGAATTTGAGGGGTTTCCCTCCTTATTTACACCTCTGTTAATCCCGGGAGTGAAAGGAGAGCCAGGAGTTCAGTGCTTTTAGTGTTCAACCTGCTGCTGGTTTTTATAGGATCGTTAAGGGTGGAAAAGACCTCCGAGGTCACCACGGAGTTTGCATTTCCATGGCATCACCATCCTCACGAGGGTGGCCACATTCCCACACCTTTTCCATGCCGTTTGTATCCCTGGAAGTGGCACAAAGCCCTTCCTTACCCCGCCCTGAGCCCCTGGCGAGGCCCATCCTAAAGCATCCAAGGATTTGGGGTTGTCACAATTCGTGTCCCTGCAGGAGAAGCTGTGCCCGAGGAGGAGCAGATCAGCGCCAAGGACCAGAAGAACCTGGAGCCTTGTGATAACACTCCCATCATTGATAACATCACCCCTGTGGTCGCCAGCATCTCCACAGAGGAGAAGCAGAAATACGATGAGGAGATTGCCAGCCTCTACAGGCAGCTGGATGATAAGGTGGGAATGTTTGATTCCAGGTGGGAATGGACAATTCTTGCCGAGTTGGGTGCATTTTGTCTCTTGTTTCTTGACTGTTGGGAGCTGGCAAATGTTGGAAAATCCCAAAGGCTGCACAAAAGCAGATCCTGTCAGCTCTCCTCCCCCTTTCCCTGCACAGACAAGTGTTTGGGAGCACTCACCAGGAAATCAGAGCCAACTTTTCCTTCAGTTTTAACTCCAGACTTCTCCTTTCCTTCAGTGATTTCTGTCAAATGCCTCAGCAAACTGTAACATCATCCTGGAGTCACCAGGGAAAGAAAAATAAAGGGTGACTGTCGTTAATAATTCCAGCTTTTGGTCATATATTACAATTTTAAGGAAGATAAATCCCCATCCCCTTTTGTTTGTGTTGCTGGAGCTGCAAACACAGCCTCAAGTGCAGGTGGCTCATTTGTTTATTTATTTCTTGGCACAGCTTGAGGGACATCACTGGCACTTAAAGCTCTCAGCAATTCCCTCATCCAGCCATTAAGAGCTTTGGCTTGTGGGGAGATGAAAAATGGGGGAGGTGGAAAAAAGGCCCAGAAAGAGCCACTCAGCACCGTGGATGAGAGCAGCAAAAAAAAGGCTGCCTAGAGAAAGGGCAGCTCTCATCATGGATCAATACTCAATTGGAAAATTCTGTTGTAATTAGCAGGAAAATAGCAGAAAAAAGCCCAGTGTGTGGTTGGCTGTTAACAGCAGAGTTTGGCTGTTTGTGGATCCAGAGGAATTGTGTTTAAACCTTAATTTTGGTGTGCTCTAGGTGTACCTGCACACTCTGGTTGATGGCACTGAGAAGAGCAGTTTTCTGTCAGAAAATTCCAGCTTTTCTCTGATTGCATCCCCAGCTTTTACATATTGATTAGGGAAAGGGAAACTTGAATCCTTCTTTCACTTTCCTCTGCAAAAGCAGCCAAGCCCATTGAATTATTCTGAAGGGAACTGGCAGCAGATTTGAGTTTTTCCCCAGAAAACATGGGAAGCATAATTTGGCACAGCTCTGTAGGAAATGAGAAGATATTTGATCCCAAACCCAAAATATCTCCATTTACACCACTGTTGACAGCTTTTACTGCAGAGCTCTCTGGATGTTTGTTTTTCTCTCCCCTCACAAAGTTTGCTGAGTTATTCCCCTTTGTTTTCTAGAAAGGGGAGTTAAAAAGGGATCAAATGAGAGCTGTGAAGAGAAATTAAAAATCCCCACCCCTGTTTCATTGCAGGATGATGAAATCAACCAGCAGAGCCAGTTGGCTGAAAAATTAAAGCAGCAAATGTTGGACCAAGAGGAGGTAAGAAACTAAAATAAATAAACCAACCTAAAAAAACCCTTTTCGTTTTGCTCCTGAGCCCCTTGTTCAATGATCCTGTCTGAGCTGTTCATATTAACTGGCTAAAATTCAATTGGAAAAGGTGTCAGCCAGGTTTAAACTCTTAATTTCATCATATTTTCATTCAGCCTTGATAAAACTCCTTGAAATAACAATCCCTCCTGCTGGGAAGTGATGCTGGAGGTGCAAGGTGGGAGTGGGGCCAGTATTTTTCACCCCAAATGTGGTTTTCAATGTACCCATTCAGGTATCCAGGCACTGTGACCTACAGGGAGTTAGAGATTTCCAAATATTCAATTACTAATTAGCATTATTTTGGCAATTAGAGGCAGCAATCTGTGAGATGGAAAAAACTGGTCATTGGTGCTGCTGTAAAATCTTGGGTTGCTCACTTCAAATATTTGATTGCACCTTTTCTGTCCCTAAAATGAATATTTGTTGGGCTTAGGATGGGGAATATAATCACTAAACTCACTCAGCCGTTCCCTTATCTATCACTTATGAGGAGTTCTGAGGATGCAAAAGGAAGCATTAACACCAAATTCCCAAAATGTCGCTGTGGTTTTCCCTAGGAATTGCTTTCATTGTGTGTGCAGTCCCTCAGAAAAGGGCTCCCAAGGTGTCAGCAGGGAGAAAACAAAGTCTGATCACATCTGCAGTTCATCACTCAGGGTTTGCCTGCCCCCTCTGGGGACTCAGCCTGGCTGGGGGAATCTCCAGCTTTATTTTAGTCCCAGATTAAGCTCCTCATTCTCTTGCCAAGGCTTGGTTTGATTGCCCTGCCCTGAGCAGTGCTGCCTGTGGCTGCAGCAGCAATAATAATGCACTTTGTGCCTGCTCAGCCTGTTGGTTCCTGATGTGTGTGATGAGTTTATTTGTGTCTCCTCACTTCTCTCATCTTTTTACTCGTCTCACCTTGTTGGGGTGATGGTTTTTTTCTCAGCTTCTTACTCTTACTTCTTGTAGCTGGGATGGAACACAGGAGATGTGGTTTTTTCTTGTTCTGACTCAGTTGTTTATTAATTCTTATCTGTGTTACATTCTTACAAGCTGTGAGCTCTGCTAACAAGGTAAAACAAGGCTAACAATGGTGGTTCTCTGACTTTGCAGAGCTTTTTCAAGGATCTTTGGTCCAATAATGATTTGACACCTAAATTATTTTTATTTCTAACCCAATATTCAAAGCCCTAAATTCAGCAGTGCAAATATTCTTGTCCAGTTGTAAGACACCATTTAAACCCATGAAGAAGAAGGAAGAAGAAAGTGAAAAAGAAGCATCCAGCCACTGCCCTAAAATTCCATCTTGGTACATATGTATTACTATATTCTAAAACCTTAAATCCCAAATTTTTCACCCTGTGACACCACACCTTCTATTCAAACCACACACATGTGATTTTAATGTCACCACTCAATTTTGGGAGCCTATCCCAAGGCCTCAGATCAAATGTGGTGTTTCCTTGTGGATCAGAGCCTTTCAGCACAGAGAATTTAAAATTCTCAGCCTCCAGGGTTCCAACATCACCTAAGGCTGACTTTTCCCTCTCATTTGTCCTCGTGCCTTGGTTTTGGGGTGGTGTGCATTCCCCCTGGGCTGCATTCCTCCCTGGGAGCAGCTGGCACAATCATTGCCCACCCTCCCTATTCCAGTATCACCTCTGGAAGCTGAATCAGCTTTTCCCTAGCCACTTTTCCCCCCTTTTTTTTTTGCCCATTCCTGGTCCAGCTTTGCTGAGCTACCAAATCCCTGCAGCTGATGTCGTTCAGAGCCTTTTTCTGACTCACCTCAGGAGCTTCTCCAGCTCCTGCCTTTGAAAGGAGAAGGTGATATTTTATTATTCAAGGTGTTTTTCCCCACATCAGCTGTCCCTGCTCTCCCCTGGAGCTGTGATGAGCTCACTGATCCACGAGCAGCTGCCTCGCTCTGCTCCCCCCTAATTAACCAGTCCTTATTTCTGCTTGATTAAGCCAGCAGGTTAATGATAAACCCGAGGCCTGCTGCAGATGAGGCTGGTTTTTGGGGAGGGGTTTTGATACCTTTTCAGCTGCTTAAGGTATGTGTTTTGGGGGATTCTGAATATTCCATCCCCACGTGGGACAGATCCACGAAGTGCTGCAGCCTTGGGGCCTTTTCCCTTTGTTTACAGCTCATCATTTTCATGTGTTATCAGTGGCTTTTGAAAACCTTGCTCCATTTTCCCCCATAATCTCAGCCAGGATCTCCTTGTTTATGCTGTAGGTGATGCATGGCACCTCTCGAAGGCACGGTAATGTTCACCCAGAAAATTTCTTAAGTAAATGTAAATAATACTTCCATCTGTGTTTAACGGGAAGATTATTTGGAGCTATTTTGTTGTTTAAATATTTACATGCCATCTGGCTCTGGCAATCCAATGGGTTTTTCCACAACGTGAGTGCACTTCTGAGGCTGCAGCATTACCAGGGAGATAAATTTCCCTTACATCTGAATCCTCTCGGTGCCTCTCTGGGCACATGCCAGCCTCCAGAGCTGCCTGCCTGCTTTCCTATTTTCCACGAGCACTCTCTGGGCCAAAAAAGAAAAAGTCATTTTTCCGTGACATTCTGCTTTTTGGGTGGTCTGGTTGAGAGTGTTTGTGTTCTGCTGGGGATCTCACTCACCTCCTCAGAAATCCACCCGGAACACTTCAGCTGGGAAGGTTTTATTCCACTGTCTGCATTATTATAGTGATCCATAATCCATATTTTTTTTGGGAAGGAGTGAGTTCAGTGAACAAATGTCCAAACTTTGCTGTTAGGGTGAGCATGAGGCCCTCTCATATCTCCTGCACTGCTTTTATCTGTTTTAATTCCCTATTTGATGTCTTTACGCTGTGTCAAGCCCTGATTTTGTTATTATTCTTGAGAGTGTAGTATTAGCAGTAAATGTTAGGTGTCACTTTTATTTATTTTCAGGTCATTCTGCAGCTCAGGGCTGCTGCTGGGGCTGGGGTTGTGCTGAGGACACCACAGCTGAATTTTCAAGGCTTTACCACCTCACTGAACATTGGTTCAAGGGCAAGGGACAGGACTAAGCCAGTGACCTCTTCCAGTCACTGAAACCTCAACATCTCCCTCAGCAGCGTGCAAAGAGTAAACTTAATAAGTTTTACAGCTTGGAAACACTCACCTCTGTGTGTGTGTGAAGTCAGTATTTTCTTCTGAGATTAATATTTTCCCTCAGCAAACAGGAGCAGCTAATCTGTCCTCAGCATCATCCTTCAGATGATAACGGGGAATAATCGTCTTAGGTTTGCTTATCGAAATGTTTCTGTAAAGCCTCAAGGTTTTTGAGGCTGCCTCAGAGAGCTCTTTTCCCTCGGCTCAGTTCAAAGCCCTGAGCCTCTGCTGAAACATTTCACTTTGTGGAATTATTTTGGTCCGAGCTGCAGCGCTGGATTGAGGGCAGAAAACGTCTTTGGAGCTCTGCTGCTGTTTAAAATCAGTTTCTCTGCCTCAGTCTTGGGTCATAATAGGATTTGATGAAGATTTTTTCTTGTTGTTGAAGTTCAGAGCCTTTTTTTTGTTCTTTCTCCAAGGAACTGGTGCTGTTTTCAGGATTTCTCCCCTCCTGCACGCATGATTTCTGCTCACCCTTTTTTCTTCCCTCTTCTCCTGTTTTTCCCCTTTCCAGCATGGTCTTTTGGAGGAGTTTTTGGGTCACTTAATGCTGCTGTGATATTTCTTCCCAGCTTCTGGCCTCCACGAGGAGGGATTATGAGAAGATCCAGGAGGAGCTGACTCGACTCCAGATTGAGAACGAGGCAGCCAAGGATGAGGTGAAGGAGGTGCTCCAAGCCCTGGAAGAGCTGGCTGTCAATTATGACCAGAAATCCCAGGAAGTGGAGGACAAAACAAGGACCAACGAGCAGCTGGCGGATGAGCTGGCACAGAAAAGTGTAAGAGCAACTTGTTCTCCCTCTGAGTTCTCTCCTTGCTCCCTGAACGTTCCCAAAGGGCTTCCCAAAAACCTGCTGGTGCCACCCTCTCTTCCCTGTCTTAATTAGCCAACGAGGTTAAGGTAATTGAGAAGCTGCTCCATGGCAGATTGTGGCTCTTGCAGCAAGGAGCTGGATGTGAGAAGTGGCCATCCTGTGTTTTGGATATTTAAAACCTGTGTTTTGCCAAGAAAGCTGTGAAAATCTGCCTCGTGCAAATGGCAGCGTTTGGTGGCTTTCTGGACTCTGTGCTGCGGAGCAGGGATTTTACAGGGAGCCAGAGGATCTCAAGGAAAGAAGCAGAAAAAAAAGTGTAATCGGCTTTTTCAGCTGATGTGTCCTGATCTCAAGGCAAAAATGTGATCTGAGCAAAATCAAGGCTGGTTTAGTAGCTTAAAGCATCCTTTTCCTTTAATTCATTACACCAACTTAAGGAGCTGTTGTTAACAGATCTGTTTCATTAAAGACTTTGTTATCTCCCTCAGTAAAACAGATTACCACGAAATCCATTGGAAAAAAATTGAATTTTCTATCGCTCCGTACCTATTTCTCTGTGATTAACCTCCTTTGATGTATTATGCAAATAAGATTCTTAGCGGATTTGCTACATTTAATAGATCTAAAGTAGCCTTTGGTGGCAAATGAGTTGTGAAAAGTGGATTATGCCAAGGTGGAACTGGATGTGTCAGTACATTGTGCCAGCAGGCACGAGGGAAATACCACATGAAAAGTGCCCAGCCTGCAGAGGGGAGGGTAACTCTTGTTTTTAAACCTTTCCAGAGTGCCCTGACAGCCACCCAGAGGGAGCTGGGCCAGCTGCAGGAGCTCAGTAACCACCAGAAGAAGAGAGCCACGGAAATCCTGAACCTGCTGCTCAAGGACCTGGGCGAGATCGGGGGAATCATCGGCACCAATGACGTGAAAACTGTGAGTGGGCTTTGGGCTTCCCCCAGCTCTTCCTGCAGGGAAAAACTCTCCAGCAAGTCAGGGAATCCCAAAGAGCTTTGGCTTGGAAGGAACTTCAAATCTCATCCAGTTCCAAATCCACCTTCCAATGTCCNCCATCCTGTGTTTTGGATATTTAAAACCTGTGTTTTGCCAAGAAAGCTGTGAAAATCTGCCTCGTGCAAATGGCAGCGTTTGGTGGCTTTCTGGACTCTGTGCTGCGGAGCAGGGATTTTACAGGGAGCCAGAGGATCTCAAGGAAAGAGGCAGAAAAAAAATGTAATCGGGCTTTTTCAGCTGATGTGTCCTGATCTCAAGGCAAAAATGTGATCTGAGCAAAATCAAGGCTGGTTTAGTAGCTTAAAGCATCCTTTTCCTTTAATTCATTACACCAACTTAAGGAGCTGTTGTTAACAGATCTGTTTCATTAAAGACTTTGTTATCTCCCTCAGTAAAACAGATTACCACGAAATCCATTGGAAAAAAATTGAATTTTCTATCGCTCCGTACCTATTTCTCTGTGATTAACCTCCTTTGATGTATTATGCAAATAAGATTCTTAGCGGATTTGCTACATTTAATAGATCTAAAGTAGCCTTTGGTGGCAAATGAGTTGTGAAAAGTGGATTATGCCAAGGTGGAACTGGATGTGTCAGTACATTGTGCCAGCAGGCACGAGGGAAATACCACATGAAAAGTGCCCAGCCTGCAGAGGGGAGGGTAACTCTTGTTTTTAAACCTTTCCAGAGTGCCCTGACAGCCACCCAGAGGGAGCTGGGCCAGCTGCAGGAGCTCAGTAACCACCAGAAGAAGAGAGCCACGGAAATCCTGAACCTGCTGCTCAAGGACCTGGGCGAGATCGGGGGAATCATCGGCACCAATGACGTGAAAACTGTGAGTGGGCTTTGGGCTTCCCCCAGCTCTTCCTGCAGGGAAAAACTCTCCAGCAAGTCAGGGAATCCCAAAGAGCTTTGGCTTGGAAGGAACTTCAAATCTCATCCAGTTCCAAATCCACCTTCCAATGTCCCAGGCTGCTCCCAGCCCTGTCCAGCCTGGCCTTGGGCACTGCCAGGGATCCAGGGGCAGCCACAGCTTCTCTGGGCACCCTGTGCCAGGGCCTGCCCTCCCTCCCAGCCAGGAATTCCTTCCCAGTATCCCACCCATCCCTGCCCTCTGGCACTGGGATCCATTCCCTGTGTCCTGTCCCTCCATCCCTTGGCCCCAATCTCTCTCCAGCTCTCCTGGAGCCCCTTTAGGCTCTGAGCTCTCCCTGGAGCCTTGTCCTCTCCAGCTGAGCACCCCCAGCTCTCCCAGCCTGGCTCCAGCCCTGGGAGCATCCATAGATGTGGATTATGTGGATCCAGCAGTTCTTCTCCCAGGACATTCTGTGTAAATCCTGGCTGAGCACACAGGAAGACACAGCAGAGCTCTCCTGGCTGGGAGAGGCTCAGTGTCTGGGCTCACTGTTATTTCCAGCTCAATATTTTGGGGCCAGAGCCCATCTAGGGGTCACTGAACTGATTAATGGGGGGTCTGAGTTCCCCCCAAAGCAATACACATGTAGTCCAACTCCTCCCTTAGCTGGCATGACTCAGAATTCCCGGAATCTGAAAAAGCTTTATGGGTGAGATTTGGCTTCTGAGGCTTATTGCAAATTTTGGTCAGCCCTGCTTTTGAGATTTGCCTTTGTGTGGCTCTTGGCTTTAGGGATACAGCAGAGGAGGTGGCTGCTCACTTTGTCACATCTGTAGAAGAACAAAATGCTGATTTCAGAGAAAATATTTGTGTGGTCATTGCTAAATGGCAGTGATGGAAACTTTCCACAGCCTGGAAAATCTCCCTGGTGGTGTTAGTGCCATCTTTGTCCATTTAAAACCACATGAAAAATAGCAGTGGTTAAAACTGGATAAATTCCATTCTGAGATGTACAAAAACTCCTTGCAATACATTTTTGTTGGTGTCCTGCCAAGGCCCCCTTAGGTCAGCAGGAGCTCCAGCCTGTCCTGCTGCAGAGGACACAATCCCTGCTGTCCCTGTGGTTCTGCAGGTTCCAGCCTTTGGAGATGTCACAGCAGCCTCTGGTGGCCACAGGAGCAGGGACTGGGAGAGGAGAGCTTTGCAAATGGAGGCAGTTTGGTGTGAGTTTTTATAGGAACTGAGATGTCAGCACTTCAGGGGACAGCTGTCAGTGGAAATAAGGCCAGACTGAGGAGTGTTTAGGAGAACAATTTCAAATTTGTTGGCAATTAGCATCTTCTCCAAGTGTATCTAATTTCAGAGCAGACTGAGAATTTTGGAAGAACTCTCATTTTTCAGGATTTTTGGGAGGAGAAGCAGCACGTGTTCCCTTCTCTTTGGCAGTGCTGGGAAAAGGGGGGAGCAGATGAAGTTGAGCTGTGGTTTTGCTCAGGGAGAACTTGCTTGGCTCCTCAGTGGAATATCCTGAGCGGGAAGGGAACCACAAGGATCAAAGTCCAACCTCTGTCCCTGCATAAAATCAATCCCACCCTGGGCATCCTTGGGAACGTTGTCCAAACACTCCTGGAGCTCTGGCAGCCTTGGGAATGTGCCCATTCCCTGGGGAATGCTCAGTGCCCAGCACCCTCTGGGGGAAGAACCTTTCCCTGACACCCAGCCTAACACCTGACGAACTGAATGATATCCCTTCACACGTATGTGTGAAATGAACAGGATAAAAGAACAAATCAAATCAAAAATTCAAAATTTCTGAGGGAAGATGTGTCCTTATTATAATAAGCACTCTTTGCTTTGTGAAAAGATCCCAATTTTGTGGTTTTTGTTCTCCAAATGTGAGTTTTAGGTTCTCAGAAATTCCCACACAATAACCAACATCCTTCTCCCATTCTCCAAACTCTTTCTAAAATGACACTTTGTTGTGCTGACTCCTTAGTGGATCTCAGAGAGAACTCAGCAACAAGCTGGAGAAAGCAATTCCTTTTTTAACTTGTCTCGAATTCTAACAGTTAATTCCATTTCTAAAGGGAAGTTCTGTAGCTTCCCAAGAGAAATCCTTGACAAAGAATGTAAATATGAAAGTTGTGTTAGTAATGCATTCTCCTTGACCAGTGAAGGAGAATTGTGTTTGGTTTGTTTTGATTCCTGGACAGACTGTGCTGCAGAGACACATACAGTCAAAATAAGATGACTCCTCCATCTAACCTGGCTAGAGGGAGAAAGATTTGCTCTCTCTTTTCTTCTTGATATATTAATAAATAATCCTGATTTCAATCTGTGAACGCGAGCTGTTTGTGGAAAGGCCTTAAAAATAAGGCCACATCATTTCTACAACAGCTGGCCTGTAAAACCATCCCAAAAGCCAGGCCAAGCCTCCAGCCCAGCTCGCAGAGCAGGAGAAGCTCTGGGTGCTGTGGCTGTGAGCAGCTGGCACCCCCTGTGTGCTCAGTTGGCAGATGTGAACGGCGTGATCGAGGAGGAGTTCACCATGGCCAGGCTCTACATCAGCAAGATGAAGTCGGAGGTGAAGTCGCTGGTGAACAGGAGCAAGCAGCTGGAGAGTGCCCAGATGGACTCCAACAGGAAGATGAATGCCAGTGAGAGGGAGCTCGCGGCCTGCCAGCTCCTCATCTCCCAGGTGGGTCTGCTCCTGCCTTCTCCCGGGTTTTGGTGGCATTCCCAGCCTCCTTCCCCACGGAATGTGCGTGCCAGGAGTGAGAAAGGAGCCTTTTGGAGCAGAGCAGAGCTGTCTCTGTTGTTTGCTGTCTCTTGCCTCATCCCTGTGATGCCTTAAATGGCTCCCTAGAAACAGAGAGCAGACAGGAATAAAGGAATAAAGGAGGGATTGATTGGAAAGGCCTTCAGAGGTACACTCTGGGCTCCAGAGGCTCCTGCCTCAGTGCATCCCAAAATGGACAATGCCAGCTCCTGAGTTCTTCCCACTCTGATATCAGCATCAATTGCCCAAGCAGAAGCCAGGCAAGGATGGAATTTGCCCAAGCTTGCCCCCCTGTCCCCAAGATGAAGGTTTGCAGTTGTTGGGCCCAGGAGGGTCTGGGTGTCCTTGGAGAGCAAGCTGGAGAGGCTTTGTTATGTCAGTGTGAGCATGAGAGAACAGCACTGAACGAGCTCCAGGGAACTGCAGAGTTACATTAACAGCACAGGATTTGAAAAATATAGAAGTTAAAACCTGAGGCATCACCTCCCCCTCTGTTTCTCAGCATGTTCTGAGGTCCTGTCCTGTGCTCTGGCATGGTCGTGTCCTGCTGTAGATCTCAAAATGTGTTTTATGGAATAGCACTGAAATTCCTCTCTGGAGTGGTTTCCCCACCAGGAATTTGATGATCTCAAAGATCTCTTCCAGCCTAGTTCATTCTGTGATCCTGTCATTCTGTAATTTGCATCTCGGATCACTTTAAAAGATCACTCACCCTATTTTTAGTGAGCCAAACCTTTGGGCAGCTCTCCAGATCCAAGAGAAGGAGGCAGCAAGCTACAAAATAACACGGAAAACTTTCTGGGCTAGAAATCCAGGTGGGAGGAGGAGTTCTGAGCAGTGGCAGGGCCAGGCAGGGATGGTTGTGGAGAGGCTCTGAGAGCTCTGATACCCTCACCTGCTCAGAAGTGGCCATGGGAAGGGAAGGACATGATCCAATTTCCTGTATTTCATTCCCTAGCAGTTATCCTAAGCACACCTGGAGCAGAGAGAGCCTCTTTCCCTTCAGCTGAGTGTCTTTGTTAAGTTTTGCTCAATCAAGCTGTAGCTGGGAGTGTGATTCTTAAAATTGCAGCGTGTGGGCTGCCCAAAAATGTGAAAACTGAGAACAATACTGAGCAGAAAAACTCTCAAGCAGGAGATCTCCTGCCTTGGCATCTTGGAGGTTTTCCTTCTAATCTTGGAGGCTTCCCTGGGGTTAGAACCAAAAGAAGATGATGGGGGAACAATTTTAATTCCAGCTCGGGTCTGTTCCTCCAAGTCTCACCCTCACAGCACCACTGACCCAGAGGTCTCATCCCCTCTCTGCCAAGGTGAAATTTAGTGGCTCTTCAGTGGTTTTTTAGTTAGAATGCAAAAATTCATACAGTATCTTAATTTTTGTCCTCAAAGTAGAATATTTTAATTCCATTTTGGGTGTTTTCACTGCAAACTTTGCTGTTTTCTATTTAACCATAAACCCTTCTAGCTGAGAAGGTTGATGGCAGGAACCAAATCATCAGGATGGCTGGGGAGAGTGGATCTGAGCTTGTGCAGCTTGAAGATCCCAAAGCCACCTCACAAATCTGGTGTCCAGCTGCTCTGAAAAATCTGCTTAACACCAAGTCAGGAGCTTCCAGGGATGTTTTGGGATTACCACCTGAATTCCAAACTGGGCTGCTAAGTGTGACCTCTGAAAACACAGCCTGCTTTCATCTCCTGGCTCCTTCCCAGACTTTTTGCTGTTTATTCTCCCAGTCATCACCTCTGGATGTGGAAATCTTTCCCGGTTTCGCCCCTTTACGGAGCAGATTTCCCTGAATTCCTGGGACAGGGCTGTGCTCCTCCCATCTCACTGCTGTTCCTTGTCTTTAAAGCATGAAGCAAAGATCAAGTCCCTGACTGACTACATGCAAAACATGGAGCAGAAGAGGAGGCAGCTGGAGGAGTCCCAGGACTCCCTCAACGAGGAACTGGCCAAGTTACGTGCTCAAGGTACAACTTTGGGTCTCTTGGTCACCATTTCTGCCTTAAAAGCCTCATTTTTGTGTTTTAATGATGTGAAAAGTTATAAACCCCCCCCCACGGATACTCTTCCAAGCAGCAGAAATCATATATTTTGTAAATATTGTGTAAAATTTTGGGATAAGGATTGATCTAAATTTCAGTCGTCCCTCTGGAAAACTCCATGCCCCACTCCAAACAAAGCTGCTTCCCTTAGATTTACATCTTTCCCAGCTCCCAGCTGGCTTCATTTTAAGGATTACTTGGTCTTCCCCCTCCAATTTAGGTATCAAAAGCAGTTCTTGTAGCTTTGCTAAGCTCCTGGGTTATATAAATTAAAAACCCCCAGCCTTAAAATCATTCTGGGTTTCTGCACCAGGGATCTTCCCTGAGTCAGGGAGCAGCAGGTAGGGACAACATTTCTATTTAAAAACTTTTTTTTTTAAAGACAGAATCTTTATTCCATCTCCTGGAATGAATTAAATTGATTTAAAAATTCTAAATTTAACATGAAAACTGTCTCCACCTTTGAACAGAAAAAATGCACGAGGTCAGCTTCAAGGACAAGGAGAAGGAACACCTGACACGGCTCCAGGATGCAGAGGAGATGAAGGTAGTTTGGCACAGTGGAAATTTTGAGGGAATTTCTTGGTGAGAATTGTTCATTGGGGTGGAATTCTGCCTTCCTGTTCACATGGCTGAAAATGACATTAATTCACCTCTATGTTACGCTCATTTTTTTTTGCTGGTGGAGCTCTGTTGGAAGTCAATTTGCTTTAGTGAATGAGGCTGCTGGGGTTAATATCATTTAGGTACTTACAAATTTGATTTTAAAAGAGGCTACTTCCCCAAACTTTGTCTGGAATTCTGATTATCTCCTGGAAATAATAATATAACATTTATAAACCTGTTTTCTGGTATTTTTCCTTTGGAATGCCAAGAAATGTTTGCAATAATGGTTTGTTTTGATGAGGTTGCTAATTGCAGCCAAGGAAAAATAGAGTTTTACAAGGATAGTGGTAGAGGTTTGCTGACTGCAAAACTTTTCCCTCCATTATAAAAATTTTTGAGTGATTAAAGCAGTTTTGATTAACGTGGTTGTACCTTACAGCTCTGAGGGGAAAAAAAGCAAATCTTTTGTCAGCAATCTAAAGGGATACATGGAGTTTTTCTTGCTGCTCGAGGCATATTTACTCCTAGAATTTAAATTTAAAGAACAATTTCAATTCAAAGAACAATAGCAGGGCTGTGGAGAAACAATTCTCAGAGGTTTTTGGTTTTACTTCTGCCACAGGTAGAGCTGTACAAGCATTTCCTGGGTGAATAAACAGGGGAAATAAGAGAGAATTGGTGTAAAATCAGTGTCATTTGTGGCCAAGCCTTTCATGTGGTACTTTTTACAAGGAAATGAGTCAGAATTGTTGTGCATCTGTTGCTAAAAACGGAATTAAAGGCTTGGATGAGCAGACACAGAGTTTTGTGGTTACAGAAGGAAATGGCAGGCAGACTCCTGAATGGATTTGGTGCTTTTCCCTCAAATCTCGAGGCTGGGGAAGGGGGAGCTGTGTGTCCCTGGCTGTGTGTGTGACTCCCAGCTCTGGTGTTTGCAGAAGGCCCTGGAGCAGCAGATGGAGAGCCACAGGGAGGCTCACCAGAAGCAGCTGTCCAGGCTGAGGGATGAAATCGAGGAGAAGCAGAAAATCATCGATGAAATCAGGGAGTATGTTCAGCCTCTCCATCCCTCCCTCTCTCCTGGGATGGTTTGGGGTTGGTTTTGGTGGATTTGATTGATGTTTCTTTGGAAGTTCTGTCCTTACACGCAGCAGCCAACCCTGTAATTATTTTGCAGGGTGGATTACAGTGCCTAATTGTTTATTGGGGAGCTTTAACGAGGCCATAAAATTATAGAGAGTTAAAAAAAAAAAGGGTAATATTGCACCTGCAGGTCAGTAGGTGAGAGGAGCTTGAAGGACAGCAGGTTTTAAAGGATCATGGAATCATTTGGGTTGGAAAATGCCTTTAAGGTCATCGAGTTCAGCCACCACTGAGCCACATCCCCAAGAAGGGTTTGAGATCCTCTCACAGCAGCCAGTCCTGCCCCAGACCTTCTGAGAGTCTGGGTCACTCAAACAGTTCCCATTTCCACACATTTTTATGGTTTTTCCTCACACACCAACGTGACTCTCTTATGTTTTGCTCCTATATTCTTCTTTTTCTAAAGTGTAGGAATTCTTTTATCATGTTTACTGTATGGCCAAAGATTAATTGTAGGGAAATGAAGAAGCAAGACAGAAAGAGGCCAACAACACTTTGTGTCCTTTAAGGCAAAGGAAAAAAAAAAAACCACTGAATTTAGCTCTCCAATATTTTAAAACAATGCACTTCAGGTTCTTTATGGTTGATTTCTTTCACAATTTTCCAGTAGAGAGTTACAGCTTTACTTTTCCTCTGCCCAATCCCATTTTTTACCCTCCCTTCCTCCTGGGGTTCAGACTGAGCCGTGCTGACTTCTCCTTTCCCATTTCCAGTATGAACCAGAAGCTGCAGCTGGAACAGGAGAAGCTGAGTGCTGATTATGATAAATTAAAAATTGAGGACCAGGAAAGAGAAATGAAACTGGAAAAGCTCATGTAAGTGCACAGTTTCCTCACCTGGTATCCCTGAACCTCTTCATGTGTCCATGGAAAATGTGCTGAGGGAGAAGGATTTGTGTTGGAATATTCACACTGAAAATATCATTTCAGCAGCAAAGCCAGCAGGAACTACTAATAAATAATTACCAATTACTCTCTATTTTTCTGTCATGGGCTTCTCAATAGTGGCTTTCATAGTTGCCAAAAAGAGTTCATTAGAGCTCTGATTTTATAAAATATCACAGCAAGTGTTAAATCTCTCATTCCTCAATGCAAAACAAGCATGAAAGAAGTTGGGAATTTTTGGTGGAGTTTTGTTGATTTTTGGTTGTTTTTTTTTTTTAAGTAATAAGTGAGATGCCTGAGTCAAAGCCTTTCCTGGAAATGAGAGAGAAAAATCCCATGTGTGGACACAAAGGTGGAGGTGGTGACTCAGCCTTTCCACGTGATAAAATTGGATATTTGGGGCAGTCAAAAGCATAATTAGAGATGTACAATTTGCTCTCATCTGCTGTGCAGATGTGCTGCTCCAAGTGGGTGCTGGTTGGTTCTCCTCTTGTTTAATGGGACTGATTTGTGTTCCATGTTGTGATCTTTCCAGACTCCTTAATGATAAAAGGGAACAAGCAAGAGAAGACCTTAAAGGGCTGGAGGAAACAGTGGTAGGTCTTAATTACACTTTATTCAGCTTTTTCCCCTAAATCTGTATACCCTGGTGATACATATTTTAATTTTTGAGCTTTGAACTTCTTAAAGTAAAATTTTAAATGGTTCCTTTTACTAATTTTGGAGAAATTGTTTTCTTCAGTATGGTTTTGGGGCTGGATGGGGTTTATTTTGTGGCATTCAGAGTGGGCCAATGAGATTCCTAGAGAGAGAAGCCAGAGCTCTTTCTCCTGTTACCAACTCAAATCCAAGGAGAACTTTTACACCAGAGTATCTACTGTGTCCTAGTAATTTGTGCTTTTTAAAAAATTCCTGTTTTGTTCTTTTGATTCCAGGCAAGGGAACTTCAGACTCTTCACAATCTGCGCAAGCTGTTTGTCCAGGATCTTACCACCCGTGTTAAAAAAGTAAAACTCTCCTCTTTTAAACCCAAATCTTCTCCTTTTTTTGCAGTCTTCTTGTGATTTGCTGGAAGCCTTTAGTGCATGCTGTTACAAAATGGGATAATGTCTTTTTTAGTAGCAGTAAGAAACTAGATGAAAATTTTCTGGTGAATATTAGCTTTTATTGGGTCCCAATTTGTTAAGGAAAATCTTGGTGGTTGAGGGAATGAACTCACCCAGTGCAGTTCAGCTACAAAATTCTCAAAGCTGTCAAACTTCCAAAATTATTTAGTATAACTTGATTTTCCTATTCAGGATCCCCCCATAATTATTCAGTAAAAACAACTTGGTTTTTGTGTAGGGAGTAATGCGATTCTTGAATACCAAGAGTTAAAATAATTTCTCTTAAATTTGGGGCTCTCTGAGACTTTTCTGCCTTTGGGGAGCTCAAATTTGCCAAAGAGCTGAGCTTCCCTTTTGGTTTGTGCCTGGCTTTGCTGAGTGCTGCCTTTTTGTGTGCAGAGTGTTGAACTGGACAGTGATGATGGAGGTGGAAGTGCTGCGCAGAAGCAGAAAATTTCCTTTCTTGAGAACAACCTGGAACAACTTACAAAGGTTCACAAACAGGTAAAGGCTCTCCCTCCCTCCATCAAAAACTGCACTGTTTTAATGTTTGCAAGGATGATTTTGGAAGGTAACCTGTGCTGTCTGAGGAAAAGGTACACTAAACTCCTTGGCATTAAGAGTTAGAGCTGCTCTTCCCACTCCCTGTACTTCTAGGAATGTGATAAATAAGGAATTACTGATTTTCTGTGAAAATAGATCTGTTTGGGCACTAAGAAATGCATAAAAATTGCTGGTTTCTGGATGGATTGTGCATCCTCAATTTGGCTCCTGACCTGAAGCTGCTCAGAAGCACCTTGGAGATGTCTGGAGTGGATTCAACCAGCAGAGTTTTCATTGAAAACAATTGAATTTGGCTTTTCCGTGCAGCTGAAGGGCTGGTGCCTCCCTGGGGTGCTGAGGTTGGACATTTCTGGGCTTGTCCATATCTGTATCCTCCTTCCTTCATGGAATTCCAGTTTCACTGAATCCTGGTTTGGGTTGGAAGGGACATTAAAGCCCATCCCGTTCCACCCCCTGCCATGGGCAAGGACACCTTCTGCTATCCCAGGCTGCTCCCAGCCCTGTCCAGCCTGGCCTTGGGCACTGCCAGGGATCCAGGGGCAGCCACAACTTCTCTGGGCACCCTGTGCCAGGGCCTGCCCACCCTCCCAGGGAAGGATTTCTCCCTAAAATCTCCTCTCCCAGTGTGCTGCAGCTATGTCCCACTGTTAGGTACACAACACAAAACACTAAAGCTGCTTTGATTTCTTTTTTGAGCACTGCACTCTCCCAAAGCTGTATTAGTGACCCACACTCCTAGATTTGCTTTAATTATTCCTGTGGAAGTGCCAAAAGAGCAGGAAGTGCTGGACTGTGACAAGTGTCCGCTAAGGTTTGGGGTTTTGAGATTCCCAGGGAACAGATGGTTTAAAGACCTACTTTCTAAATGTGGAAACTGGGACATGTTCAGAGTGGTTTTTCTTTTACCATTTTGCCTTTTTTTTTTTGCACTCGTTTCATGCATCTGCTGGGTTTCAAATGCGGGTTTTTATAGCTCTCATTAGCGTGTATTTACTCAAAATCAACTTGGAATCCACATCTTGTAGGAAACTTGGAGGGGGAATTGACGTTGTACTCGATACCACCCTGCTTGGATTTTGTATCATAACTATTTCACACAACAAGGGCTCAACACTTGCAGAAAAAGCACATTGTGACAATGTTTTTTTTGCTTGTTTGTGTTTTTCTCCAACACTAAGCCTGGCCCAGCAGGTGTAAAATGCTCTGATTGTTAAACAACGTGTGAATGTCAGGACATGCTGTTGCTTTACTGCATTATTAATGTGGTTGTTAATCCACTTTTTGCTCCAGAAAAGGGAGAGTCACTTCTTTGGAGCAGATTAATGTTGACTTCCAGCAGTGGTGTAATCTGTTCAGCAGAAATTGTGCTGGATTTTCTGCCCCGTTTGCATCAGTTTTGAGTTTATTAAAAATCAATCCTCTCTTGGCTGTTGCTGCATGGGAAGTCAGGTGTGATTTGGGTGATTGATAGACCTTACTCAGGTTCATATTAAATTTAGGAAGTGCACGAATTCGAAGTTGCATATAATCATTATATTTATAGTTACAGGCCTAAAAGTGATTTCTTAGTGAAGTTCCCATTTTCCCCACATGGCTGAGTAGGGAACACACAGGTGAGCACATCAGAACCACAGGAAATTATGAACTTGGGATAATCCCTGGTGTTGTCTATAAGACAAATACAAGCATTCATATTTTAAAATAATGAGGTGATCAGGGATTTGCAAAATCCTGGATATTTCTGTGTTCTGAGGAAATATAGAGTTTCTCCTAAAGTTTTTGAAGAGTAGAGAAGCAAATCTGGCTGCTGAGTGCTCTACAGTGGCAGGGTCAGTCCTGGAGTCCTCATATTTCAGGATCAGTTCTGTGGAATCCTGTTGAATGGAATAAACTCTATTTTTCTTTGATCTTTCTGGACAATTTAAATTAATATCACTCCTCGGCCAGACAAATGAGTTTTATGAGTAAAACTGAGCTTGGGTGGGATTGTTGGGGTGCCCTGTGTGGAGTGAGGAGATGAACTTGATCCTTGTGGGTCCATCCCAGCTCAGGACATTCTAAATTTCTCTTTAACCGAAGCTTTTTACGTTAATTTCTGGAAGAAATCTATATAATTTTATTACACAAGGCACGGAGAGCAACAGGTGGCGTTTTCCCTCTCCTCGTGAGGGGACTTTTCCCGCCATTTCTCCGAAGAGATTTTTGCCATTTTCTTTTGACCTTGTGGGTCTATTCCAGCTCAGGATGTTCCAAATTTCTCTTTAGCCTAAGCTTTTTACATTAATTTCTGAATGAAACCAATTTAATTTTAGTACAGGTGGTGTGGAGAGCAACAGGTGGTGTTTTGTCTTTCCTTGTGAGGCGACTTTTCCCGTCATTTCTCTGAGGAGATTTTTGCCACTTTCTTTTGACCTTGTGGGTCTATTCCAGCTCAGGGTGTTCTAAATTTCTCTTTAACCTAAGCTTTTAACATTAATTTCTGGAAGAAATCTATTTAATTTTAGTACACAAGTTGTTTTGTCTCTCTTTGTGAGGCAACTTTTTCCGCTGTTTCTCTGAGGAGATTTTTGCTGCTTTCTTTTGACCTTGTGGGTTCAATCCACCTCACAACATTCTAAATTTCTCCTTAACCGAAGCTTTTTACGTTAATTTCTGGAAGAAATCTATATAATTTTATTACACAAGGCACGGAGAGCAACAGGTGGCATTTTCCCTCTCCTTGTGAGGGGACTTTTCCCACCATTTCTCTGAGGAGATTTTCGCCACTTTCCTTTAACCTCCTTTTATTTTGCCCCTCTTTCCCCGCAGCTGGTACGTGATAATGCAGATCTTCGTTGCGAGCTTCCTAAGCTGGAGAAACGCCTTCGAGCTACGGCAGAGAGAGTTAAGGCCCTGGAGAGTGCACTGAAGGAGGCCAAGGAGAACGCCATGCGTGACCGCAAGCGCTACCAGCAGGAGGTGGATCGCATTAAGGAGGCCGTGAGAGCCAAAAACATGGCCCGGAGAGCACACTCGGCCCAAATTGGTGAGGACATGGAGCTAAAGGGGCTGCCCACATGCTTCAGCCTCGGGCTGGTTGCTGTGGGTTGAGTGGAGGGGGTAAAACACAGGGGCTGCTTCTCCTCCGCTGCACAGGAATCTTCAAAGGCCTCACTTTTTCATGGAATCTGCCCCAGCTCGAGTTTAAAGAGGCTCTGCTGGGTAAATAAAGGGCATAATGGGTCTTGTGTGCCCTTCTAGTGACCTGAAAACTTGTCTCCTTAAATTAGTCGTTCACTTTCTTCCTCCTCCTCCCCCCACACGCTCTTTCTCTGTTTTCATTCTTTCCTTGCCTTTCTGGACCTTGTCCCTTTCTCTTTTTTCCCCCTGATTACTCCTCCATGTGATTTAATTTCAAAAAAACCTTCCTTTGTAATTCAGATATTGATATATCTCCGAGGCACAATGTAATGTGTGCACACAACAGAGGGATGGGGAAATTCTTGGAATGATTTTTTGGTATTGCTAAAGGAGAATAGTTTAGATGGAGATGACAATATTGGGGTATTAAATCCTGAGGGAGGATCAGGCAGCACAAAATGTTACCTCCTGAATGCTTCCTCTTGTAGGGAGCCATCCAAGCTTTGTCTTGACATTTTCTGGTATGGTGTAAATTGGACATAAAAATGCCTTTCTGCCCACCAAGTGACTTCCCTCTGTTGTTAGACAGTCCATAATCTTTGCAGATGCAATACATGGGAAGGGCTCTGCCACCAGGAAAATGAATCTACCACCAGGAAAATGTTGGTGGTGGAGGCAGGGCATGCTGTGTTCTGCAGAGCTGGATTAAAAACCACTCTGGCAAGCACAGCTGTGAGTTGGGAAACAATGAGGTTTCCCTTGGAGGAGAAGGTGAGGTGGAAAGCTCAAATGTGAGAGCTAAAATGTCTGTTTGGTCTCTCCTTTCCCTCTGCAGCCAAGCCCATCCGCCCTGGTCACTACCCAGCTTCTTCTCCGACGGCCGTCCACGCCATCCGGGGGGGAGGGATGTCCAACTCCAGCTACTACCACAACACCAAATAAACGAGAGGTAAGACCAGAGTAACTTACTCACCTCTTCTCCCACTGCTCACTCAGTTCCTTCATATTTCAATTTTATTTTCAGGAGACCCACAGGTTTTGGTTTTTTTCCTATTTTTAGTAGTTTGCTGATAATTAAAACACTCACTAATTGAGTGCCTATTAAGAGGCTTTGCCAGCTGCTGGGGAGAGGTTTTATTTTAATGACTTAGCACTTAAAAGTTTTTTTAAAACTGTTCTGTAAATCTGGACCGAAGTTCACACGTAGAAGTGTGAAAGTCATGTAGTAAAAATACAGTTTCAGAGGTTCCTTCTGCCCTCATCATCTTCTGCTTTCTGTACCATGGATGTGTTTCCATGTTGGGATATTCCAGCCTGGGATAGGGGTAGAGCAGCTGTCAGTGGCAGCAGGAGACATCTCCAAATTTGAGTGCCACCATTTGGCCAACTTTGCACTCTTAGTTCTCTTCATGAAAAAAAAAAAATCTAAAATTTTTACTTTCATTGCCAGGGTTTCTCCTAAGCAAAAGATGAGCAGCATGTTCCTGAGAGACTGTTCCATGGGCTCCATCCTCCTATTTCTTTCTTTAACTGCTCATCATTGGAGAGATTTTTTTATCTGCCTTATTTTAGATGATCACTTTATGCCACAGACATGCCAAGAGCCGGATGGCAGCGAGTGGCTGTGAAAAGCAGCCTGGGGACAGCAAAGTTGTCCCTCCAAGTCTGGCTTTTTGCCCTCCTTGAGGATTAATTCTGTCTCACGACTCTCTTCATGGTCTGTGGTCTCCTTGAGGCATTCTTGGGTGCTTTTGGCTATTTTTTGGGGAATGTTTCATGTCGTGCTTGCATGCCAAGCATCCATCACGCCACACTCAAGCTGTTATTGTGCTGAGGGATTGTTCCTGCTCATTGTGTTTGCCTTGAGCTTCCAGCAACATATTTCCTGTGTGGATAAATTAGGGCAAGGCTTTGCTGAGTGGTTTTGTGCATCAAAAACCATTCTGGTCTGAAATTGGCTTTTCCATCTCACGAGTGAGGTGCCTCCATCCATCTGCTTCATCTCATTCCCACCTCTGTGAGCAGGCAAAGAGTTGGATGCAGAGCCTTGTCAAAGATTTCTAAACATTTATTGTAACAGCTGCTCTGAGGGGGGGAAAAGCTGCCACCTGCCTCAAATAAATGCACCTTTAATTTACCCACTGCTGTGAAATGAAGTGTCAGACTCAAACAAGCCACACGTGTCAAGCGAACAACAGTAGATGAATAAAAATTGCTAATAAAATAACAGCACTTCAAACTAGATGGGTTTGTAATAACAAGACAGGATGGTGGAAGTCAAGAAAAAGCAATCAGGAGGCATAAAATACCCACCAGATATTTTAGATGCTGAGGTTTACGTTTGAGGGCTGTGGAGATGAGCAGATTCAGGCTCTCTTGCAGAGGAGCAACAGGGAAAATGAGGCTGGAGAAAAAGAAGGTGAAAGATCTCAGGAGGAACTGGATAAAGTTACAGACTTGAGGTTTTGGGAAAAAATTAGGAAAAATCAGTAAACCAAATGGTAGCCCTAAAGGTTGGAATTAAATCATTTAAACAGAGTGTTCTGGATTCTTTGCTCATATCTGGAAATAAGAGTGGAAGATGTAGTCAGGGAAGGCTGGGAAGTGATTGGAGAAGATCTGTTCTCCTCTGTTTTGGCCCTTTGGTTAAGAAGATTATTGGCAAATTCCAACTGTTTGGCTGCCAAAATTGGGAGTGTCTGAGTAATCTGAATGCTGAACTTGGATGGAAAGCCAGGGGTCTGAGTAAGGGTGTTAGTAAAGGTGCTACCAATGCAGGGAAAACTTCATCCAGATTATTTCCAGATTATTGTTGAGACATTCCTATGCTCTGCAGGAAGTGCTCTGGAATGGTACAGTTCTACCCAGCTGGAATTAGAACATAACTTCCTTTTATAGTCATTTAACAGCAGTGAAATCAAAGTGAAGTTCCTGTTTCAACATTTGCTATGGGGAGATTTATCTTGTGTTCATTCATTATTCACCATAAAGATAAAAGACACTTAGTGCTGTTAGGCTGGTCAGGGGTTATGATTGATTAACCCAGCAGATGGAAGAGAAAGAAACGTGGGTTTTAATAAACTGTGCTTGTCTAATGTGCATATATAAAATTATAAAGTATATTAGATATTTCCGTAAACATTTATTATATGTATATCAGGAAAAATATCTCTGTCAGGAGGCAGAGAACAGAAGGATTGGTTTGGATTTGTATTTTTTCATCCCTTTGATTAATAATTTTCAAACTCAGCTGCTGTTACTTTCCTCCCTTATCCCATGAGATAAACACACACCAGCTCTCTGCCACATCCAACGAGCCAAGAGAAAAATCCCATGAAAGGAACAGAAAGTTAAAGGGGAAAACCAAAAGTTAGACCTTTAGATGGTGTTTGGGTGAGACATAATCCCAGGCTACAGGTGGCAGAGAGGGAATTCCATCAGGAGAATTGGCTCATTCTGTCTGTGACACCCAAATTCCATCATTTTTTTTGGTGTCACTCCAGATTCATCACTTTGCTTGCTGCCAATCCCATTTGTGTGCTCTGCCCTCCAGTCCCCCAAACCCACTAATTGTCCTTCCTTCTCTCTCTCTCTCTGACAGGTCAGTTCCACTTAGCATGTTAAGGACTGTCATTAAGTCACATTAGTTTCTTTTTTGCCCCTCTCCAACTCCACGTCCTGTCCATCCCGCTCTTCCCACGGCCATCGCCCGCTCCAGGTACTGCGAGCTTTGTAGGATCTCCACGTGTACAGAAGTGTCCAGCTCAGCTCCTCCAGACCCTTCTACGACGTCTGGGAACGTTCCCACCTCAGTAAGGATGATAGGGAATCTGCCACTCCGAATTCCACGACCCCTCGGCGCTGCTTAGGTTGGGGCTTCTCCACTCAGAGTGATGCTTTTTTGTTCCCCAAGTCCTCTGTTGGTAATTCCCGACCGACTTCTGGCATCAAGGAATTAATTATTCAATGACCAAGTGCCATCAAAGGCAGGTGATTGTGCTCTGTCATGACTGATTTCCTGTATAATATACATATTATTTTATATTTTTAGGGGATGAAAATGTGCTGCTATGTGGTTTAATTTTACTGCTTAACATTTTCAGAAGGAAATTTCCCCAAAGAACCATTTGTAATATCCTGATTAAAAAAAAAAAAAAAATCTTTGGACTGTATAAAATAACCTTTATTGCAGTACCTGGTAAAGAACAAATGGGATGCAGAGAAATCTGTTAGTATAGACCTAGGATTTGAAGTTTGGTAGTTCCATGAATTTATCTGTGTGATCTATTTTAAAATTAAGCTCCTATTTCCTTGTAGTTCTCCCTTACAGTGGCAGGTTTTCCTGGAGTGGGATGGCTTAGCCACGTGTTTGTGAGCGTTGTTCCCTAGGAAGTTTGGAAGGCTCTCAGAATGCTGTGGAAATCTTGCCTTGGAAAATCCAACAAGCATCTCCCCCTCCCCTTTTCCCCAAACAAGCCCCGACCCGTTCACACTGGAATTCAGATCCCAGAGGGAACAGTTCCCTACCAGAACAAAGGAAAGAGAAATCCCCCAAACCCTTCCTTAAAACAATCCAACAGGAGGTGAGAGTTGAACACTCGAGCTGTCCTTTGGATAAATTTGGGAATTTTTTTTGCTGGGATGTGAGGAGCACATTGCCAGGGGGAGGGAATGTCTTTGGAAGCCACTATATCCACTCATCCTGTGGAAGGTCTGCTCGTGCTCCAGGGGTAAGGAAAAGCCTTCCTTGGATCTCTCAGACAGCAAATTTCCATCTTCCCGGCAAGGGGGCACTGGAATTGCTCTGGGAAGGTTCTGCTGGCAGGCAGAAGGTGCTCCTCCTCCTCCTCTTCCTCCTCCTCCTCCTCCCTCCCTCCACATCTCCCAGGGCAGGTGGGACTCCAAGCCGCCAGGATTTTAGGAAGCCTTTGGGAAGCCAGGATTCTGGCAAGGCTCTGGCCGAGCGTAGCCCTCTGGTCTTCTTTTGCAGGCGTTTGCTCTTCTTTAATTTGAGATTGATTGGGATTTTTTTTTTAATTTCTGAATGTGTAGGTGTAGAACTCTTCAGTTCCGTAGAGCGTTTTGGAAGATTGTGAGTTGACTTTAGATTTTTTTTTTACTGAAATTAGGACGTTGCAAAGTAAGTTGGACTTAATTTAACTGTTTTTGTTTTTTGATTTTTTGTTTTTTTTTTTTTTAATGTTGCACTATTTCGGGGGAGCATTTTGCTAAACATATTTAATGAAGTTGCGGATTTTGCATGTATTTAATTTATTTTGTATTTTCCAAAGTTTTATATTTTCTTTCGTTACGTGCATGTGCACTGCCAGAAGAATGAACTGTGAACTTGCCATATGCAATCTTTAATAAAATCACTAACTCAGAGCTACTCTGTGCTATCTTACCAGCTGGTCAGAGCTGAGGTTTCTACTAGGAATTAATAATCCTCTTGTTTTGGTTGTAGGAAAAGATCCCAAGCTTTATTTGCCGTCGAAGATTTTTTGTATTGCAGGCAAACTTTTTGTTGTGTCTCTCAGAGTTTGGTACGGAGTTGTATTGTGAACGCAGCATCCATGACAACAAAAATGTCTGGATTCCTCAAGGCATCAGCAGGAATTTTGTGGGGGCAGTTCTGGCAGCTTCCTGCAGCTTGAGGGATGAGTGAATTTGGGCATCTCTTCCTCGTGCTGGTGCTGATCAGCCAGTCAGTGCCACCAGCAGAAAAACAGTGAAGTTTCTCCAAATTCACTCTGACTGAACACTGCAGGAGGACTCTCAGAAATGCCCCAAAGATGCCTTAGGCTAAAATCCTAAAAATTCAATACTTGAAATGCTTAGCAATTGGAAAAATGAAATGAATTCTCAGTTGAACATACTCTGCTTGTATCAATTTTTATTTTCGAAGCCTATTTTAATTAGGCAACTTCAGTTTGTATCGCATGTTGTATATTCAACTTTTGTACCATTTTTAAGGCTTTCACATTTTATATCTGGAAAGGAAAACCCCACATCTGCTCTGCAGAGATCAGAACCTGTCTCTTGTTGTTTCCTGACCCCATCTTCCTTTCTTTGCTCTTTGAGTGTTGTGTTCTATTTATTCCAGGCTCATTTTTAAACTCGTAGTTTGTACAGCGCAAATGGAATTTCACATCTAAAAATGTCATGCATGGGACAAATCGGGGTGGAGATACCATTCCCGAACGGAAAACGGATTTCAGATGGAACTGAAGTGCATATTGTTCTTTTTGCTAGTAATTAAAAAGTATTTCTGGCTCACTTGAGCTTCTCTTAATGATATGTTCAAATATCTTGTGTTTGTCCTTGAGTTCACGTTTCATCGACTCATTTTCTGAAAAGCAAGGAAAGTTTTAAGCTTGGAAAGACCTTGGCTGATGCATTTTTAATAATTTTTGTATTAAACTCAACAAGGGTGAGAGTCGGATTATCCTGAATATACCGAAAATTTAAAAATAATTTTGCTACACTTCCTGCCCACGGAGCCTTGAGTAGCTTTTCGATTTCCCTTTGTAAAGCCTAATGGACTAAAATGCACATTGGGCTGAAATCTTTATAAATTATAGGATCATGGAGTGGTTTGGTTGGAAGGGATCTTAAAGATCAGCTGATTCCACCTCCTGCCAGGGGCAAGGACACCTCCCACTATCCCAGGGTGTTCCAAGCCTCATCCAGCCTGGCCTTGGACACTTCCAGGGATCCAGGGGCAGCCACAGCTGCTCTGGGCACCCTGTGCCAGGGCATCCCTACCCTCACAGAATTCCTTCCCAATATCCACAATCTAACCTTGCCCTAAGGCTTGAAAATAAACAAAATCAAGAATTTAAATTCGGACATGTTTTTTTTTATTTGAAGAAACACTTAAACCAAACGGCGATGAAGGTCCGAAATGAAAAGGGCTCATCAGATTCCCATTGCCGAAGGAGAAATACCTCACGAAACCACGACTGAAGTACTCCTCCCTGGGGAAAAAGGGAAAAAAAAAAGGGCAGGATAATCTGAATCTCCCCTTGGTTTGAGTTTTGCCCTCCCTGTGCCCGCAGGAAGCGCGCCGTGCCCGGGCACCATCCGCTGTGCGGGATGGCAGCGCCGCTCCTCCGCCCGGCAGGAGTTCTGTAGATTTATACCTGTCTAGTTTGTAAAGTGTGTAACGTGTACTGCAGATGTGTATTCTCTGGGCTCTATGTATCTTTACAGTAGTGTTCAATTTAGGAGAAAAAAAAAAAAAACAACAAAAAGAAAAAAAAAGAAATAAATGGTGGACACGTTTTGCTGGTAACAAGGGGAAATTTTTTTTGCCATTGCATCAAATGATGCTGAACTGTATTAAACTCTTGACAGCAGACCTGAACCCTCCTCCTCCCCCCCAGCCCGTGGAGAGAAGTCTTTTATCTTCGTGCTGAAGTTCTGTCGGAGATGGATGGATACACTGGCAGACTGCATGATGTATCATTCGAAATCCGTTTCAGTGGAAAATAAAACTGAACTGAACTCTGCCGTGTGGGCCTGGTGTGACACGGGACAGGGCACTCCCTGCAGCACTGACAGCTCTCTGTGGCAGGGACAGTGACGCCTTAAATGGCTCCCTAGAAAACAGAGACCAGACAGGAATAAAGGAATAAAGGAGGGATTGATTGGAAAGGCCTTCAGAGGTCACACTCTGGGCTCCAGAGGCTCCTGCCTCAGTGCATCCCAACATGGACAATGACAGCTCCCGAGTTCTTCCCACTTTGATATCAGCATCAATTGCCCAAGCAGAAGCCAGGCAAGGATGGAATTTCCCCAAGCTTGCTCCCCTCTCCCCAAGATGAAGGTTTGCAGTTCTTGTTCTAGGTGTCCTTGGAGAGCGAGCTGGAGAGGTTTTGTTATGTCCATCCTAGCATAAGAGAACAGCACTTAATGAGCTACAGAAAACTTCAGAGTGACACTGGGCACTGCAGGGTTTGAAAAATATAAAAGTTAAAACCTAAGGCATCAACAGCACCCAGGGAATTGCTGGAGCTGTGCCAGGGCATGTTTAGGGTGGGCATCAAGGAAAGGTTCTTCCCCCCAAGGGTGCTGGGCACTGAACATTCCCCAGGGATGTCATCCCCAGGGATGAACATTCCCCTGAGACTGCCAGAGCTCCAGGAGCATTGGGACAACACTGCCAGGGACGCCCAGGGTGGGATTTTGGGGTGTCTGAGCAGGGCCAGAAGCTGAGCTCCACAGCTCCCTTCCCACTCAGGATATTCCCTGATTCTATGAGTGACCCATTCAATGGAACCACACTCCAGAGTGTGCCGAGGCTGTGTCTGAGGCCACGCTCTGGATTTCAGCTTTCCTTCTAAACCTGTAGAAAGTCATTCACCAAATGATGAAATCCCAGACTGGTTTGGTTGGAGGGGACCTCAAAGCCCATCCCATTCCTCCCCTGCCATGGGCAGGGACACTTCCACTGTCCCAGGCTGCTCCCAGCCCCATCCAGCCTGGCCTTGGACACTGCCAGGGATCCAAGGGCACTAATTAAAAGGTTTGGGTGACAGGGAAATGAACACAGCATAATTTTTAAGTTTTTTAATAAATAATTACATCTTCTCTACTACCTCTCCAAGGATATATTCCTTCTTCCTCCTCTTTTTCAGTAGCCTGAAGGATGACAGGGAGCCTCTTCCACTTCCCCTGTGCATGTATTTCCATTTTTATAGGAATATTCCACTTGCTTTATATGATGGAGTAGAAATTCCTGTGTCCTTGCCACTTCCCTAAAGTCATACTCGGGAGCTTTATAAACAGCTTATTTCCAGTAATTATTACTCTGAGCATTTCTCAATTAAATCATTACTTTTCTCCTCGGCAATGCAAATTCCAGGCGCTCCGAGGTTTCTGTAGGAATGGATACCTCTTTTTTTTTTTTTGCTGCTGAGTAGACTCCTAATGAGGATTATATGTTTTTTGCACCATAAAAACATCAGCAGATTCAGAAATTAGTCCAGTAAAATTCAGAGTAGATTATTTAAAAATCGGAATATATTTTGGAATGTGATACATTTTGGGTTCAGCGCATAAGAGGCATTTCCTCATCCTGTGAGAAGCTCCTGGAGGATGAGGATGGCCCCACACGGGAAGAAGAGGCTTTCCAGGGTAGGTGGTTTATATTAAGGAGAGCAGATGGGGAGTCCAAACATTCCCCAAAAGTCCTGCAGAGGAAGGCAAACACTGCGGGTTGCCAGAGCTTTTTCCATGAGTCAAAAATACTCACCCTTCAAGATCTCCTCGATAAAGCTCACGCCTGGAGGATGAACTCAATTAGAGAGCAGACTGTTTGCAAGTGTATCCCTACAATTTCGTGTTCGGAATGTGGGATTGCAACAGTTAATTAACTCTACGAAAACATCACTAATTACTGTATCCATTTCCAAGATTTCAGCTTTCGCAAGAGCGCAGCGAAAACAAAGGAATGGGAGTTGCATCCCTAGAAAAATACTCACTGCATTGATTCAAACACTTCTCAGCTCAAACTGAAACATTTGAAATTTATCTTCCAGCAGAGCCGATCCCAAGGGAAGCTGTATTTATCCTAAAACGAGAATATTCGGGATTTCGGGATCAAGACCCCTGGCGGTCACCTTGATGTGCAGTGACGGAAAACAGATGGGTGGGTCCCGGGGCAGGAGGTGTCGGGGAGGTCTCGCTTCCAAGGATCCCCGAGAGGTTCGGGAGCCACCTCCTCTCTCCCCGCAGGTGTCCCGGCCCCGGTCCCGCCCTGCCCGCAGGTGCCACCGCCCCGGGGGCGGGCACGGCGTGTCCGAGCCTCCCGCTCCGCCCCGGTTCCTCCTCCGCCGGCCCCGCTCGTGCGGCCAGGGGCGAGCAGCCCGGAGACCTGCTGCTCCCGTGTCCTGCCGCTCCTCTGTCCTGCAGCTCCCGTGTCCTGCTGCTCCTCTGTCCTGCAGCTCCTCTGTCCTGCAGCTCCCGTGTCCTGCTGCTCCTCTGTCCTGCAGCTCCCGTGTCCTGCTGCTCCTCTGTCCTGCCGCTCCCCTGTCCTGCTGCTCCCCTGTCCTGCAGCTCCCGTGTCCTGCAGCTCCCGTGTCCTGCCGCTCCGGTGTCCTGCCGCTCCCCTGTCCTGCTGCTCCGGTGTCCTGCTGCTCCGGTGTCCCTGTATCCTGCTGCTCCGGTGTCCCGGCACGGAGGTGAGTGCGGGGAAGCGACCCCGGAGGGCTCGGGGCTGCGGGGGTTCCTCTCTGTCGCCCCCGGTGATGCTGAGCCGTGTCCCAGCTCCGGCGGGAGCGGGTAGAGGGAGATGGCACCGGAATCGGGGTGTCCCCAGCCTCAAGGGGAGTGGGAAGTGGCACCGGAATCGGGGTGTCCCCATCCTCAAGGGGAGTGGGAAGTGGCACCGGAATCGAGGTGTCCCCAGTGTCACAGGGAGTGGGAAGTGGCACCGGAATCGGAGTGTCCCCAGCCTGAAGGGGAGTGGGAAGTGGCACCGGAATCGAGGTGTCCCCAGTGTCACAGGGAGTGGGAAATGGCACCAGAATCGGGGTGTCCCCAGTGTCACGGGGAGTGGGAAGTGGCACCGGAATCGGGGTGTCCCCATCCTCAAGGGGAGTGGGAAGTGGCACCGGAATCGGGGTGTCCTCAGTGTCACAGGGAGTGGGAAATGGCACCAGAATCGGGGTGTCCCCACTGTTTTTGGGGAGTGGGAAATGGCACCAGAATCGGGGTGTCCCCAGTGTCACAGGGAGTGGGAAGTGTCACTGAAATCAGGATATCTCCAGCCCCACTGGTTTTGGGGAGTGGGAAGTGGCACCAAAAGAGGGTGTCCCCATCCCTGCTGGTTTTGGGGAGCAGGAGGTGGCACTAAAATCAGGGTGTCAGCAGCTCTGGTGGTTTTGGGGAGAAGGATGTAGCATTGAAATCAGAAGTCTCCAGCCCCAGCAGTTTTGGGGAGTGAGAGATGGCACTGAAATCAGAATTTCTCCAGCCCCGCTGGTTTTGGGGAGCAGAACATGGCACCTAAACCAAGGTGTCCTCAGCCACACAGGAAGCAGGAGGTGTCCCCAAAATCGGGATGTCCCCAGCAGCCAGGCCGTGGGAAGCACTGGGTGTGCAGCGTCAAGTGCCTGGGACCCAATTCACAGCCTGTGTTTTACGGGTCTCTTGTAAAAGTGCAGTTATTACACATCTCCTGATGATTATAGAGCTGTAAAAAGAACTGGGCTCTGTGTTCCACAGGTGTAGACGCCAACCTCAGGCTCTTTCAGTGGGGCTTCACAGTAGGAAATGACAGAGCACGTTAAAAATGTACTTAGTGCAGCAAAAACTTGGAGGGGCAGAATACGAGCTGCCCACCGTGAAGGCTGCTTTGGATAAGGGCCTGGAGTGGCAGGACAAGGGAGAATGGCTTCCCAGTGCCAGAGGGCAGAGACAGATGGGATATTGGGATGAAATTGTTCCCTAGGAGGGTGGGGATGCCCTGGCACAGGGTGCCCAGAGAAGCTGTGGCTGCCCCTGGATCCCTGGAAGTGTTCAAGGCCAAGTTGGACGGAGCTTGGAGCAGCCTGGGATAGAGGAAGGTGTCTCTACCCTCCCTACCCATGGCAGAGGTGGAATGAGATGTGTTTAAGGTCCCTTCCAGCCCAAACCATGCTGTGATCCTATGAAAGCACACGAGCAGGTGCTGGGCTGACTGGCAGGCATAGATGTGCTGCCTTCAGCGTGGTGTTTTCCTTCAGAATGGACCTGGGCTTCTGGTACCTATTCCCTACATCCAGATGCATCTCCTTGTGCTGAACCAGGCTGTAAATCCCTTGGGATAACAAGCAGCAGCGTTGTGTGGGATCGTGGGGATTGCTGAGGGCTCGGTCCTGCACCAGGCCCTGGCTGCCCTGCTGATGCAGGGAATGAAAACAGGGCTGGGGCTTGAGGAGTGCACGTGGTTCACGCAGCTAGATCTGGTTTGCAAGACGCAGCTGGTTGATTCCTGAGGGCAATCTCAGGAAAATGGGATTGTGTGATTTCCCGTCTGTCAGAGGGTAACACAGCACACCACAGAGGCAGAGGTCAGAGCAATTGCAGAGCCATGTGCTGCTCCTCCAGAAATGCCATGCTGCTAATCCCAGATGCTCAGAGAATGAGTCAAGTTTCTCTCCCTCAAGAAACATGTTTTTGTTTAAAATCATCAAATATTACTTGCTGAGATCTCTGCTTCTCGGGTCAGTTTTGAACCTTTAAGTCTAAAGTTTCAAGTTTCCTCCGAGACTTTGAACCTCCACCTCTGCTTGGATGAGTTTTTAAGAAAAGGACAAAAGGATTAAAATGTGTGTGATGACAAAGAAAAGTTTGAGAGCACAAAGATCAGCTCAGAGAAGGAGAGCTGCTGTGGTGTCTGTGTCCCCTGGCCCAGCCAGGCCCCGTACCTGCAGTGCAGGTGAATTCCAGAGGTAATTGCAGAGGGATGTTTTATGACACGGAGCAAGGGAGTTGTCCTGCTTGTTCACAGCTTGGTGATTCATCAACCTTTGCATGGTGATACTTTTACTCTCCAGCGAGCCCACAATTAACTCAGTTACCAGAGTTCTCCCTCTTCCGCCGTGCCTTCCTTGCTTTAAGTCAATTAGTGCTTCCCAGCGTGATAATTGCTCTGCTCCCCGCCAGCCACATCCTCTCAGTGACATCCCTTCCAGAGGGGATAATCTGCAGGCCTTTAGTCCCAGCCTGGTGTTGGAGACCAGCAAAGCTGCACAGCTTTGCCTGTTCTCCTGGGGACCAAATTTACCCCCAGAGCTCCACAAGAAGGCTTTGCCATCGAAATGAGCCCTTGGGAGAGGCTGCCTCCACTGCTGGGTGAGCAGCAAACACCAAAGAAATGAAAAGCTGAATGTTTGATGTGCCACAGAAAAATGGGTTTGTAGTTTTAAGAATTGCCTCATATATTACCATGGGACCAAGATGGAGATTTTAGGGAGTCGGTCCCTTGTCCTTCTCCTTCCCTCTTCTCCTTCTTCTTCCCTTTTCTGTGACCTCAGTTCCTATCATGTAGTGATTGGTAGAGAGAATTTAGTTTAGAAGAGACCTGTTAATAATAGTGATAGTTATTGGATTTAGAAACAAAATAATGTACATAGAATCTTTCTATTTGATGATAAACCTTATATAAACTCCCTGCTCTGGGTGTCTGTGACCATTTTTGGCACCTGGAATCAGTGGTGACTCTGTGTTCCTGAACCTTTGATAACTTAGAATAAACAACCTGAAGCAGCACCAAAGTCATTTGTTATTTTGTCCTGAGATGAGAGATTGAGAAGAAAAAGCATCCTGGGCACAAACCATCCTAGTGGGGCCCTATCAGGGCGTTCACACCTGGCTCTGGCAGGGCCTATCCCTGAGGTTTGACACGTGGGGGATGTTTGCTGTCAGGAGTGAGGGCAGTGCTGTAATCGCCTTTGTGGGATGGAGCTCACATGCTGATCCTCACAATGCTCCCTCTTGAGATGATGAATTCCCTCTTCTGGCTGCTTTGGCTGGCAGGAGGAGGAGGGAAAGCACGGCCAAGGCAGGGGGAATGTGGTGTCCGGGTCGTGGAGGTGATTGCCATTGGCACCCCTAGGTGCTGCAGGAAAAAAAACCATTTTGGAGGAGCAGGAGCCTTTCCCTGCAGCCTTGGGAGCTCTGTAGGAGAGATCTGTGCCTTGTTAAGTCAAGGCTGAGGCAGATTATCCCAGTCTCTTCCTGCCTGCTTTCCCATTTTCCCAGGTTTCAGTTGTGGTGGAAGAGAGAGGGAATGTTCCCTACAATCCTGTTTATGTGGTTGTGGTAATCATGTAGGAGAGCCCTGCCTGAAATCAGGAGCTGCAAACTTGGGTTACAAAGCAGGAGTCACCAAGTGGAAGATTCCCTATCCATGGGAGATTCCCTGCCTGTGGAAGATTCCCTTTCCATGGCAGGGAACAAGATAAGCCATAACCCAAACCATTCTGTGATTAAAAATTGTAAAAAAAATCAATAATTTTACTACATGAAGTCTGATACTTCTGAAAATTCCCTCTTTTTTTTTCCCAAGTCTGTGTTCCTCAGCACTTTAATTCCTTTCCTCACATCCACTGGCTGCATCTTGTGGACTCAAAGGAAAGGAATGCTTCGGTTATTCCCCTGTGTGCCTCTAAGGCCTCCTGGATGAGGTGCATGTCCAACGGTTCAGAAGTGCTGAAAAGGCACCTATGAGAGTTCCATGCCAGGAAACCTCAGAAGGAATTTCAGGTGGAGGCTTTCCTGAGGGATTGAGGCGGATTGAGTGGGGCATGTGATGCTGGCAGGCATTTTCCCAGTAATTGCTGGGAGAATCTTTGAATAAGGAGGTTTCACCTGGGCTTTGCCTGTGATTTCAGCAGGTATTTGATCACCGGGATGGTCATTCCCAATGAAGGCCAGGTTGGATGGGGTTTGGAGCATCTGGGATAGTGGAACTGGATGAGCTTTAAGGTCCTTTCCAACCCAAACCATCCTTGGATTGCATGGTTTTGAGTGAAGGCTCAGGATAACCTTTGGCAATCCTTGTTTTCTTGCTGTGTCCATGAGCAGCCAGAACAGGGAGCACGAGCCACCATCCAAAAAAACGAGATTTGGGTTTCTCCCCTGAAGCCTGAGGCTTTAGGATGTGCCTGGGTTGAAGGACAGGCTTTGGCTTTGGACCAAATTTGGGGTAAAATGGTTTTCATTTGGGTTTTTTCCTCGGTTTTGCTTTGATGTTCAAACAAATCCAAACTGTTGTGTGAAACCTGCTTGGAATAAACTTACAAACCCCATTGTTGATATCATCCTATAAGCCTGGAAGTGGGGCAGTAAAGGATTAGAACCTGAGGTTTTGTGTTAAAAAAAACCCAAAGAATCAGCCTGGAGTGGTTTGGGTTGGAAAGGTCCTTAAAGCTGATCCCATTCCCAGCAATCCTCCTGAAGTTTATACAGGTGACACAGGTTGAACTCACTGCCCTCACTGCTCTTCAGGGAGAATTGTGGGTTCTTAGATTTAATGTTTAATTTTTAATTAAATCTCATAATTCCCAGCTCTCAATCCCGAGGAAGGTCCTCTCCATCCTTCATTTTCACCCTTTGTTACGCTGTATTTTTTATAACAGGAGCACATGTCAATGAGCAGAGTGGGAAGAGATGCTCCCAACAAATGGGTGAAAAATCAAGTGCATAAATAGATTGGACATGCTGCTCACTCAGAATTTTGAAACAGAGTTGTTCTCACCCTCTTAATTAGTTTTGCCCACAAATTAGTGTGTCTGTGAGAACAATTGTCTTTCCTATGTCCAAACAGCCTTGTTTTTCTATAAAGAAATGTGGTTTTCTTCCTTGTAGCCCAATTACAGGACTTTTTCCAAATGTTAGGGAAGCTAAGACTGAAATCCTTCAGCCTACCTTGGTTTATATGGAGGGAGAATTAACACCAGTTGCAGGAGCAGCCTTGCCCTAGGTTGAAATGTGAGTTAGGGTAATTTTTATCTGTTCTTTAAAATTTAACCAGTGAAAAACCTGCATGAAATACCATCTTTAGTGGTCTGTAGGCCCTCGGTGTCGTAAGAATTCCTTCTAAAATTGCTCCATGGATCCTTTTATTAAATCCCTGCCATCCAGTGCAGGGTTGGAGCTGTTTGGGGTTGGAAGGAGCAGGCTGCCATCCCAAGCTGGCTCCTCTGCCGAGCTGCCTCTGGCTCTGGTGAATTCCTGGTGCTCCAGGGCACTCTTCTACCCTCCCTTCCTCACCTCCCCGCTCGGCCACGTCAGAAGCAGCAAGACAGACACCAGATTATCTCCCCAGCCCTGGGGATCGTGCCCTGGAGGGTGGTGATTACCCTGCTCAGGAGTCTAAACATGCAGACAGGAGCACTTAGAGTCATCTAATCCTTTTTTGGGGAAAAATGCTGCCCCGGTTTTGTCCTGATGTGAAGAAACCTGTTGTGGCAAATTGCACTAATTCAGAGCTCAGTTTCATACACTGAAATGGAGCTAAAAGCTTTGAAGAGAGGCACAGGCAGGAGCCTCGTGTGCCCTCACAGTGCCTCAAACCTTCTTTCCGGGGGCTGGTTTGGCTGAAATGTCATTCAAGGCTGGACTGGAGGAGTTTTGGTGCTTTGGATATGAAGGGTTTTGATGTGTTTGGTGTGGGTTTGGAGCGTTGCTGTTCCTTCTTTCAGCTGGCAGCGAAGGAAATCCATTGAACAGAGCTGGAGGGGAGCCACAGGATCATCGATCCAACTCCTGGCCCTGCACAGACACCCCAAAATCCCACCCTGGGCATCCCTGAGTGTTGTCCCAACGCTCCTGGAGCTCTGACAGCCTCGGGGCTGTGCCCATTCCCTGGGGAGCCTGGGCAGTGCCCAGCACCCTCTGGGGGGAGAACCTTTCCCTGAGATCCAACCTAAATCTGCCATGGCACAGCTCCAGCTGTTCTCTGGGTCACAGAGAGCAGAGATCAGAGTGAGCCATTTCTCTGCTCTTAGAATTCAAACCAAAACACAGTTTATNCTTCTTTCAGCTGGCAGCGAAGGAAATCCATTGAACAGAGCTGGAGGGGAGCCACAGGATCATCGATCCAACTCCTGGCCCTGCACAGACACCCCAAAATCCCACCCTGGGCATCCCTGAGTGTTGTCCCAACGCTCCTGGAGCTCTGACAGCCTCGGGGCTGTGCCCATTCCCTGGGGAGCCTGGGCAGTGCCAGCACCCTCTGGGGGAGAACCTTTCCCTGAGATCCAACCTAAATCTGCCATGGCACAGCTCCAGCTGTTCTCTGGGTCACAGAGAGCAGAGATCAGAGTGTTGCCTTTCTCTGCTCTTAGAATTCAAACCAAAACACAGTTTATGGGGAAAAGGGGATTTTACCTCAGTATTTATTTAAGGATCCTTGGGTGCAGCACTTGGTCCAGGTGGGATGCCCTGAAATGCACACAATTATAGGCCTTGCTAATTAGCACATCTATCAAAGATCCCCCAATGAGAGGCTGGAGTGAAGCCCTCGTTGTGAGGAACCTTCCCCCTGGCTGGGCCTGTCTGAGGTTCCAAAATGTGTTCTGGAGAGGCCCTTGGTGTCTGGGGCTCCCAGGATGTTTGCTCTCCTGGTTTAACGGTGCCGTGGGGCTGAGCTGAGTTATCAGCCTTGGGAAATTATAAATATGTGGGCTAAAAGCACTGAGAATACATAAAACGGTATAAAGGGTGTGTGAGAGGAGTGTAAAAGAAAAAAAGTCATCCTGGCATCAGGAGCTGCCCCTCAGGAGGAAGCTCCAGACTGGGATGAGTCTCCCTCAGTCTTTTCTCCAGGCTGAACACACCAAGTGACCTTGGCTGGGGTTTTTTTAAGGCCGTACTTTCCTTGGCTTTTAATTTCAGAGCATCAGGTGCATGTTCAGGTCCCAGAACCGTTTTCTGGCTGGGATCACCACTTTTCCTTGGAAGTTCACTGTCTCCATCTGTTGTGCCTGGCTGGGGTAATGAAACATCTTCCCTAGGCTCATTCTTGTTTCTGTAATTCCCAGCTCCTTGTTCCTTGGACTCTGGAGGATAATTCCCTCCTTGGCTGTTTCAGGACAGGGCATCATCAGCTGCTGGATCTCAGCTGTCCAGGGAAGTGTGGCTTCTCCAAAATTTGACTTTGCTCCCAGGGCAGGTCCTGTGCTCATCCTTTAAAACTAAACCTACACATCAAAAATCGAAAAATTGTCATGACAATGGTTCTTCCCTCTTTGGAAAGGTTCAGAGAGTCTCATCTGCCTCACATGGACATAAATCAGAGGGTGTTTATAGAAGAATATCAAAACTAATTTCAGGTTTATTACTACAAGCCAACAGCAGGGATTCTGCACAAGTCAAGGGAGCAGAATGTCCAAGCAAACCCAGGAGATCCTGGCAGTGAGCTGCTCCTCTGGGATAGCAGCTTTAAAACACCATGTGGGTGTAAGGGCTGAGCTAATTCCAGCCTGGGGCTGCTTTCTGTTCCTCTTAATTATTTTATTTTTCTGAGATTATTGCAACACTGCGTGATATCAATCTAGTCTGATAACATCCAAAATCCACAGCACGGAAGGGAAAAATTCTTCCAGTTTCAGGAAGGACTTTTCCTGTGGGTTTTTGTGTTTCATTTTCTTGTTTCTTTATTTCAGCTTATATATATATATATACACACACACATATACACACACTAACTTTATAACATTTCAGAACTGACAATTTATTTGGCTTCATTTCTTCAAAATATTCCTACTCAGAAACAAAATTCTCATCTTTCATTTCCTTCCCTGTGATAATTCTCACATCTGGAGAGATTTGTGAGACTTTGGCTAAAAAATTTACACCGGCATTGATGATTTCTAGTGTAGAAAACCTTAAAATAGGTGTTTGTAACATTCACGAGGTATCAAAGAGCTGCAGATTTACAGCTGATCTGCACAGACTTGAAAAATCTCTTTTCTGTGAAGCAATAAATGAAGTTAATAATTACAGTACAATTAGACCAGGAGGGTGATGTGTGGAGTGAGGTAGGATTTCTCCTTCAGTGGTTACAGGAAATGAGAGATTTGGGGTGCAGGGCTGTGAGTGTCCTTTAAAGAGCACTCTCTGCTACAGGTGGACAAAATACTCAGAGTTGTAAGGTTGTGGTTGAACCAGGCTGATAATTTAGCTAAATTCTGCTTTTTTTTAACTTTAGGAGGCAGGAATGAAGAGCTGTCATTGCCTCCCTCGAGTGCCCCAGGCTCTGTGAACTCTGTGCTAAATCAAACTGGAATTCAGGGCATTCACCACCCTTGGGAGGCCTGGGCTGGAAGGGACCTTAAAGCTCATCCCATCCCATCCCATCCCATCCCATCCCATCCCATCCCANTGCCCTCTGGCACTGGGATCCATTCCCTGTGTCCTGTCCCTCCATCCCTTGTAAATCATCTCTTTCCCACCTTCCTTGTGGTTCCTTCAGGCACTGGAAGGCCACAGTGAGGTCACTCCCAAAATTTCTCCAGGCTGAACAATTCCAGCTGCAGGATGATCCCTCTGGGTCCCTTCCAACTCAGGATATTGTAACCCAGCAGATTAAAGTTTCAAAATCATGGCACAGCAGTTTATATTATTTATGGGTTTGTCTTGTAGAGAATCAAAACACAACTCTTTTTATTATTTTTATTGCTTTTATTGTTTTTATCCCTTTGTATCCCACAGTGTTGTGTCCCCCCTCACCAGTTGCAATCATTCCTGGCTGTGGCACTGATTGTTTTGTACCAACCCTTCAAATAGAAGATTTATCCCTCCTAGATTGTTCTGTACCAACCCTTCAAATAGAAGATTTATCCCTCCCACCCACCTGCCAGCCCTGGGAACCTCCATTTGCTCAGGGCAATTCCTGAGCTATTGTGAACTCCCCAGGGAATGCTGGAGTAGCCTTGACTCCCTTTCCTGACCAGCCCCACCTCAGAAATGCCCTGGTGCTTTGACAAATGATGCTTGCCTGGTGCCAAAGTATTGTTTGCTGTGGTTTGCAGCCAGGTTTCGAAAGTATAGAAAAATATATCACTTCAAATTCCCAGGAGGGGTAATTTTCTCCCTTTTCTTTCCTTTAATATTGAATAAACAGCAGTCAGATTGGGTAGGCAGAAGAGGAGTTTGTCCTCCACCAGAGTGGAGCCTGTTTCAGGTTGTTCTGCAGAAGAAATCTGAAAAATTATAAACTTTGTAGCTGTGGAGTAAAGTTCTGATGTATTTCCATTTGAAACTGGAATTAAAAACAAGGATTTTGTTCTGAGCACCTGCAGGATTTGATTGCTCCCTCAGGAGAGGAGGAAAAGGCCTTTGCTCACATATTCCAATGCCACAGGATTTATTTTTCCCTGGCAGAACTCAGTGAGCCCGCCAAGGGCAGGCTCTAAAAAAAGGAGAATTGTTAGATGTGGGGTTTTGATACAGAGAAAATTTCCTCTTCTTAATTTCACCAAAAGGCACACAGGGTGACTGAAGTCACATCAAACACTTGAAATGCATTTTTGCTGGGTTATGTAACATATGAAACGAGCAGAATTTGTCTTTCTGCATCAGAGTTTGGTGCTGTGCATCGACTGGAGCCAGCTGGGACAGCAGATCTGGTCTGATCAAAGGTATTTTCCACATCATTTCCATACCTTATCCCATCTTCCTCAGCAATAAAACTTGAGGCTTGAGTCTTTCCAAAGAGTGTTTTTACTCAGGGAATGGCCCAGCACTGATGTGATTGCCTTTGCATCACTTATTAAACCTCCTTTTCCCTTTTATTTTAAATTTTAAATGAAGCTATTTTTTGCTTTGTTTTATAGGCTGCTCTTGGACTTTCAAACCTCAAACACTCACCCCTTCCTTGCAAAAAAAGCCCTTTCAGGCCTTTAGGAATCACAGCTGTGGGGTGGGACGCTGCCTCCCAAAAAAGCTGGATGACAAAACTTCCCTGGGACTGGAAGGAGTTCTTGTTTTCCCTTCTTTTTCAACAAGCAGCAGCTCCTCTGATGCCTTAATTCAGTAAAAAATGCCCCAAGAGCTGCAGCAGAGCTCGAGTTTTAACCACAGGGAGCAGCTCAAGGCAGAGCTTGGAAAATCCATGCAGGAATGTGATGGGAAGTGGGCACAGGGAATCAGAAAGGATTCTGATCCCTTCAAGATTCTGATCCTTTCAGGATTCTGATCCAATCAGGGCCACTTGGAGCTGGTTTTTAGGGTTGTTCTGCCTTGAATAAAACCTGTCCTGTGCTGTCCAAACAGCAGAGGACACATGGATTTATTTCTGGACAGCCTTTGGGTGCTGCTGTCCTGCCAGGGCAGCAGAATTTGGGACAATTCTGGGAGTTTGGAGGCTGAGTGGATGTGCTGTGGGTGATCCAGGGGCAGCAGAATCTGGGACAATCCTGGGAGTTTGGAGGCTGAGTGGATGCACTGTGGGCCATCCAGAGATGCCCAGCAGACGATTTCTGGCAGCACAGAGGGAGGAGGAAGAATTTCCTCTCCTTTCTTCACTCGGGGCAGCCCTGCTTTATTTTCTGGGCCAGCTCTGAGAGGAGAATTCAGGAATGAGGGGACAAAACTGGGTTTTGGGTTGACTTCAGGAGGTCTTGGGAAGGACTCCTCCATCAGGGAAATGGCTGTGAAAATCATGGAGCTGGGCCTGGAAGTCTCTTGGACACCAGGAGGACACAGTGGTTCCTCAGCTGGTTGAAAACTAATAAACTTAAGACTTGTTCAAATTCAAAATCCAGGATATTTCAGGCTCTGTCTGGATGATCACTTAGACTCGTTGTACATAATATTGCTAAATTGATTTTTTTTCTGGTTTTATGGCTGGTGTTTCCACCTGGGTATTTTAATTGGGGGATTCGGTGGATGCTTGAAGATTTTTCAAAATAAATAATGTTATTTCTAGGGTCTGGGGATTTTAAAACCATATCCCCATCTTCTTTAACATTGCCAAAAATTGCAGTGTTGCCTCTGTGAGGATGAGAAAGTCCAATTTGTAACTCTCTTCCCACACAAAGTTTCCTTTATTCTGTGTGGATATAAACCAATTTTTTTTCTCAGTTAATACCCAGCTAAGTGCAAAGTATATATTTATTAAAAATATATTTCAGTGTGGCTTGATGAGTAGTTTGACCACCACGGTGAGGTAATTACACGACAAACTCTTTGAAAAAGAAAGTTTAATTGCAAGAGGAATTTTAACTTCGTTTGTGCATTTTTCACTTGTGTACTTAGCTGCCAAAATAAAGGGAACTGAGATCTTCTCTGAGTTGTCTGGATTGTCTTAACTGGTTAAAGCCATGTTTACAACCTTGCCTGTGGTTAACCACCCCTAGATAAGATCATGGACTGTCTCCCTGTGTGTGTAACAGGTGAGGGGTTGTTGATATAATTCACATTTAAATCGCTTTGTGCTTTTTTTTTCCCCCTTCTCTTTGGCTTTGAGAGGGCCTGGCTGTGTGTGAGGAATGTTATCAGCTCGTCAAGTGTTTCTCAAGATAACCCATATTGGCTGGGGAGGTAATGATTTGCCTTCCCTGACACTGCACTGCCCTGTTTCCCTGCAGTGCTCCCATGAAAAAAAAAAAAGGCTGCGGTGGTTCAGAATAATGTGCTAAACCACATGTCTGGACACATGCGAGGGGTGAAACCCGAAACCCGGCGGTTCAGACACTTTTAAAGTCAACACAGCTAAAAGCAGCCACGGCACAACTCTTGAACTGCTCCTTAGTTATGCAGAAAAGCAAGAATAATAAAGAGAATTTCTTTCAAGCGCCACTGTAATGCCAGCTGTTACTGTAAGGCTCCTTCAGTTTTCCCTCGAGTGATCAGGGAAAAGGTGATATTTGAGCTGGAGATTTGGGCTTTGCCACCAGGGTCATGTTTTAGTGCTGCTCGTTTTACACCAGAGGAATCGCAGCGTGTGGATGTTCGTCTGTGTCTATAGACTGAAAAATGGCTTAAAATCTACATAGAAACTGTGTATAAAATCTTTTAAATATTAATTTACAGCAGTCAGATTGGGTAGGCAGAAGAGGAGTTTGTTCTCCACCAGCGTAGAGCCCCTTGCAGGTTGTTCTGCAGAAGAAATCTGAAAACTAATAAACTTGGCAGCTGTGGAGTAAAGTTTTGATGTATTTCCATTTGAAACTGGCATTTAAATCAAGGATTTTGTTCCGAGCACCTGCAGGATTTGATTATCCCCCAAACAATGGCAGGAACAGGAGTTGTGTGGATTGTGGCAAGTGTCTTTCATTTTCATCTCTCCACTTGCTTGTAGCTTTTTGATCTTTTCTTCATGTACTTTGCCAGCTAATTTGATTCAGGCTGTGCACCAGATTTACATTTCTGTGGGCAGCCTCAGCACCTGATTTCTAGACAGAGGACGAACAGCTGGGCTGGGAGCTGTTCCATAATCCCTGGATGGAGAATGCTCCCTCCCGTGGGATGGGGATAATTGTGGGATTGTCTTTATTTTTAAAAGTGACCGCTGGATTCTGCCCCACTGGAAACTCGAGACCTGCAGAAAATCAACTTATTTCGAGCTACTGGAGGAGGAGGAGAAGGTTCAGCTCTCCTGGCTGAAGCAAAATTCATTTGTTTCTGTATTAATACGGGATAAAGCAATCCAAAAAGCACAAGTCTTGCGAGGAGCGGCTGAGGGAGCTGGGAAAGGGCTCAACCTGGAGAAAAGGAGGATCTAGAAGGGAAAAGCTCTGCAGCAGAGTCCTGCCCACACTTCCCTCTCTTTTTTTTCCCCTCACGTTTTCTCCCACTTTTTGATTTTCCCCTCACAGCGAGGGAGACCCTGAGGGGCTGGGAGGTGTCCGGGGAAGGGAACAGAGCTGGGAAGGGGCTGGGGAATTCCTGAGGGAGCTGGGAAAGGAGCTCAGCCTGGAGAAAAGGAGGATCCAGAGGGATCTTTTCCCTCTCTGGAATTCCCTGAGAGGAACTGGGGGGGATTTGGGATCTGCTGGCAGGGAACAGGGACAGGAGGAGAGGGAACAGCCTCAGGCTGGGCATGGGGAGGCTCAGGGTGGATATTGGCAAATTCCTTCATGGAAAGGGTGGCCAGGTGGAGTCCATCCTTTAAATCCCCATCTCCTGAGGGATTTAAAGCCTGGATTTCTTGGAGCACCATTCCCTCGGCGGCTTCTCTCCTGTATCTCATTCCCATCAGGTTTTATTTCTCTCCGTGATGGGTTTGGTGTTGAAGTTCTCGTGCTGGTCCCAATCCTCGTGTGGGATTTGGCTCTCTGCTGGGAGGATTCCTTACGGGAGATGCCTGGCAAATCCCCAGCTCCTGCTGTTCCCACAGACAACCTGGAAATGGGTGGGGCTGAGGAGAGGAGAAGCAACAAAGGTACGGAGCTGAGATTGCCTGCTGGAATGGCAGCTCATCAAAGGGCCAGGGAAATCTATAAAATGAGCAATAAAGTTCCTTTGAAAGCTTCAGGTTTCCTCGTTTTACTACAGCAGGAAGGTGCTTGTGATGTAGATACGCGTAAAACGTGGGGTTGTGTGGGGAATATGGGATTTGTTCTTTGGAAAAGGAGGTAAGGGGAAACCCCTTCAGGATTTTTTTAACAACTGTGCTCCTAGAAACGGCTTATTTTCTTCTGGGAGAATTTTAAACTCTTGTTTGTTTGGCTTTCTTTACCTGAATTGTTTCCTTTCTGTATCAAGGATTCAGTAGTTAATCAACTTCTGAGCGTGATTGGAGGAGGGTTAATTGTTAATCAGTGTCATCAATGCTCAGAAGTGCCTGAGCTCATTTGTGGAAATGCATTTTCCCTGCGTGTCTTCAACAATCTGCTCTGATAGGCATCGATTATCCAGCTCTACCCTGCGGCTGAATCCATGAAAACTCAGATATGTTTTGAAAGCAGCCCTTAAAATAGCAGCGAAATCCAGGAAATGCCCTGTGGAACCCTAAAATCAGTGCTCTGGATCCTTGACTAATGGAAGGGAATTCACAGCAGCTGTCAGGGGCCTCCATTCCACCTGTGGGAAGCTGCCTGGGGCTATGGAGAAGGGAGGAGAGGGAAACACAGCTCTTAAAACCACGGCTCCCTTGGAAATAGGGAGCTTTATTCTGGTTTACCAGAGGCGTTGGTGTTCCCTGAGAATGCAGATGTTTTATATGCCCAAGTCACTGCATAAAAGAGTCGAGGAAGGGAAACAAAGCCTGGAATGCAGGCTGTGCTCCTCCCAGGTGATGCTGGGCTCTGTGTGTGAGCGTGGGGCTTTTTGGGGGTGTGTGGAGCCTTTCAGTGTGTGTGTTTTTCTGTGTGTGTGGTGAGTTTTGTGTGTGTCTTTCTGGGAGTCTTTCTCTGTGTGTCATTGTGTGTGTGGAGTCTTTCTGGGAGTGTAGTTCCTTTTTCCATGTGTGTGATTCCTTTCTGGGAGTCTTTTTGTGTGAGTCTGTGTGTAAGTATGGAGTCCTTTTGGGGTTGTGTAGAGCCTTTCTCTGTGTGAGTCTGGGGTGTGTTTGTGTCTTTTTCTGTGTATGTGGTGTCTTTCTGTGTGTGTGTCATTGTGTGTGAGCGTGGAGTCTCTGTGTGTGTCTTTTTCTGTGTATGTGGTGGTTTTTGTGTGTGTTTCTGTGTGTGTGTCTCTCTGGGAGTCTTTCTCTGTGTGTCATTGTTTGTGTGGCGTCTTTCTGGGGGTGTGTATTCCTGTGTGAGTGATTTCTTCCTGTGTGTGTGTCTATCTGGGAGTCTTTCCATACGTGTGACTTCTTTCTATGTGTGTGATTCCTTTCCATGTGTGTGATTTCTTTCTGGGAGTCTTTCTGTGTGAGTCTGTGTGTAAGTGTGGAGTCCTTTTGGGGTTGTGTGGAGCCTTTCTCTGTGTGTGTGTGTCTTTCTGGGAGTCTTTCTGTGTGAGTCTGTGTGTAAGTGTGGAGTCCTTTTGGGGTTGTGTGGAGCCTTTCTCTGTGTGTGTGTGTCTTTTTCTGTATATGTGGTGGTTTTTTGCATGTGTTTCTGTGTGTGTGTCTTTCTGGGAGTCTTTGTATGTGTGATTTCCTTCTGTATGATTTCTTCCTCTGTGCGTGATTCCTTTCTCTGTGCCTGATTTCTTCCTGTGTGTGTGATTTCTTCCTCTGTGTGTGTGTCTTTCTGGGAGTCTTTGTGTGTGTAATTCCTTTCCATGTGTGTGATTTCTTTCTGGGAGTCTTTCTGTGTGTATTCTCGTGTGTGTGAGTCCATGTGGGTGTGTGGAGCCTTTCTCTGTGTGGAGTTTCTGTGAGTGTGTGGAGTCTTTTTGAAGATGTTGGAGTCTGTGTGTGTGTGAGTCTTTCTGAGTCTGTACGTGTGTCAATGTGTGAGTGTGTTTCTGTGTGTGGGAGAGTCTTTCAGAGTGTGTGTGTCATTCTCTGAGTGAGTGAGGGTCAGTGTGTGTGTGTTGCTCTGTGTGTCTCTCAGTGTATGTGGAGTCTTTCTCTGTGACTCCCCATGTGTGTCTTTTTGTATGTTTTTAATGTGTCTTTTTCTGTGTGTCTTCCTATACGTCTGTGTCTTTTTGTGTGAGTCTTCCTCTGTGTGATTTTTTTCTCAGTGTCTGGCCCCCTCCTGTCTTGTCCTTTTTTTGTTCCCTGCAAGGTGTCTCAGCTTCCCCAAGACAGACCCTGAGCTTCCTGCTATAAATAAAGCCATGGAGCTTGACAGAACACTTCCTTGGAGAAACCACACTGCAAATCCAACAGGAATCCCCCAGATCTCCCATGCCTGAGTGTTGTTTAACTCCTTTGAAGGAGCTCCCAGGAGGGACAAAGCCCCTTTACCAGTTATTCCCTGGGATGTCTCCGAGTGCCATCGGGATCAGCCCCTCCATGGAGCCCTGAGAAGGGCCTGTGAGTACAAGTGTGAGGCTGAGCTGGGAGCTGGGTGGGAAGCTGCTCAGACCTGCCAGGCCTGGGTGTGCCCGAGAGCTGAATTTCGTGTGATTACAGCATGGAAAACTTCGAGGTGCCTGGGGAATCCGGGAAGCAGCTGAGAGGGTGAATGTGGACTTATTCATTAATCTGATTTTTTTTTTTCAAACATAAATTTATTTTGTGGATATAATATTAGGTGCTTGGAAAAAAAAATGACTCTTTAATATCTTTAAAAACAAATCACATCAGTATGGGCCATTCACCTAAGAGCTGGATTTGATGATCCTGGTAGGTCCTTCCTACTCAGAATATTCTGTGATCTCATCAGATCAGCTCCACTCTCCCAAATCCAATCCCAGGAATCATTTCTGATGGTGGATTCAGGTGTAGGAATGCCCTGGAGTTCATGGCTCACACCAGGACTGGTTCCACTGGAGTTTGGGGTAGGTTTTTTCCAGTGTCTCTTGGTGGAGAAGGACTGAAATTGCAAGGATTGGGAGCTTGTGCTTGGCTGCATTCTGACATCCTGGGTGTGAATGAAACACCTGAATGCCTTTCCCTGCCCGAGGACTGACCTGCCACTGCAGTGACCAGTGGTTTAGAGGGCTGGGATTTTTATATATTTTCCATTTTCATGGGAAAGCCTGAGGCTGTGAATATGCATTGTGCAGTGCAATCCCCCAAAGTACAGCAGGCAGAGAAAATTCCCTGTGCCTGTAGCTATGTTAGGATGTTAAATACCAGGGTTATTAATCTTTCCTCACCTCAGCAAATCTTAGGCCACGTATTAATGTGTTTTTGTGTGAGATTTAATTGCTCAGGCTTGTAACAACTCAAAACCTTAAGATCCTGTTTCCTACTGTGACTTCAGTCCTGAGAAATCGGCTCTCTGGAAAAGCAGCAAACGGTTGTTTGGATTGCATTCCATTTTCCATGGCATAGGGAGGCTCATTTGTGGGTTATGGATCAGTGGAGAGCAAGACTCAGGCTGGGGCAGGGATTTTCCAAAAGTAAACAGGAGCTAGGAGTGATGCTGGGAAGAGAATTCCAGAATCAGGGCTTCCTGCGTTGAACCTGAATCATGTCAGCACCATATTTGCTGTTTTAGAGAAATTACCACAATAAAACACCTGAAAGTTTATCTTAGCTTAATAGAGAAAGGTGTTTCTATAAATAAATTACTATTAGACCCATGAAATAAGAGTTGCTAAATAAGTCTCAGATGAAGGCCAAGCGTATCTTTTATTCCAGGGCTTTGGCTTTCACATTGCATAAGCTCAAAGCAGCCAAGCTGATTTTTAAGAGTTTAAAAAAAAAAAAAAATTAAATGGTTAGGAAAAAATTTAAAAGGTTTTGACATTCAATCTGTCATCATTGTCTTCTCAAGAATGCACACGTCCAAAAAAAAAGGCAAAAGGTTTTGTTGAATGACATTGATCTTTGGAGTTCTTGTTTGGTTTTCTGCTCATTAAGTTCCTGACATGGAAACAGACTTGAAAAGGCCAAGAACTGTGACACTGGATGCAGATTTTAGTATGTCAGCAGGTCTGGTAATAAAATAGACACTGAACTTGATTTTATTACCTTTTCTTTTAACGGCAAGAACTGGTATTTGAAAATGATAGACCTCGGTGTGGTGATGGGAGAGACAGCACAGGAGACATAAATCAAACACTGTGTGGGTTTTCCTATTTAAAAAAGGGCAGTGCTGGAAGGATTTAGGGATTCTATTTGTGAATTCCAGGCCTTCATTTGGATTATGGACATTGGAAGCAAATTGGGGCAATTAAAATATTTTAAATGTGCGCCTGCTTATTTTTTTGGAGGGTGGGGAAAAACCCAACCCAAACCACCACAACAAGGTTCTTGTTTGGAAAATCTGGCAGATCTTTGCCACAAATTAAATTCTAGTAGATTTTTATCCTGTAACAGAGTGAGAGCCAGGCAATGTGTTTGTAGTGAGACTCATTTTAGTGCAAAGGAGGGACCAGGAGAATTCCCTGGAAGTTGCCAAGGATGAATGGGCCTCAGCAAGTGCCTGGATGGAAACTGTGACATTAGAAGAGACATCTGAGGGGCTGAAAGAGGGTTGAAACCCTCTTTTTTTAAATGAACTTGCACCAAGTACAAGGCTTCAGACCATGTTTGAAGTAGAGGTTTGGTCATAAATCCAAGCATGGCAACTCTTGGAAAAAAACCAGAACAGTTCCCAGCACAATCCTGCTTGAACCCGCTGATGTTTCCTTTTAGGATTCTGTTCATCCTAACATGTTTTCCCCTCTGCTTTCATCACTTTAAAACCCAACCAAGCACGTGTTCCTTTTGCTAGGTAACACTGCTTTGAGAAAAGGCTTTTTTAAATTTATCTCCTTCGCTTCGAAATGCAGCTCCACATTTGAAACCCAAAGCAATCTTTCTCCAGGGATTAGCTCTCCTCCAAAGACTTTGTTCAGAGTCTTTATTCTGCAGTTTCTACTCTCTTGAAGTGTCAGGAATTGATGTGAAAGCATGGGCTTGTTTACTGTCTCTGTCATCAAGAAATAGAGAAGTTGTTTGTTTTAATGTGTGGTGTTTTCTCCAGGCCCAAGCAGTTGAAGTGAGCATTAACCACCACATTTTACTTCACATAAAACAAGTCTGTGGTGTCTTCCTCTGCAGAGAAGGAAACAACTCTTCTTGAATTCTCATTATATTCTCATTATTTCTAAATAAACCCTCCCTGCTTGTTTGAAAAGATCCCCAATTAAAAACTGAGCTTCAAAAGAGATGGGAAAAGAGAGGCCTTGTGCTTGATGTGCTTTGGGTGCAAAGTGTGTGACCTCCAGGTGTGGAATGAGCAAATTCCCCTTGGCTCCAGGCTGTGGAAACCATCAGGGATACACCCAGGCAGGCCAAAAAAAGATACAAAATTCAGTTTAAAATAAGCTGGGAAAGGCCTCGATTCAAAGAGCACCTCAAGGGCTCCTCAGGTGATTGTGGCACTGGTTGGGATCCTCTTTCAATGGCAATTTCTGACATTTCTGCCTCCCTGCCAAGGGTGTGCAGAGTTTAGAAACCAAATTTTTTTATCAGCTTTCAAAGATCACTCTCACTGACACTATTACAAGTGATTTCCAGGATTTTGAATGAATTAGGCCTCTCTTCTCGGCCTCACTGTTTGCCTGAAGTGAGCATTTAAACACCGCATTTTACTTCACATAAAACAAGTCTGTGGTGTCTTCCTCTGCAGAGAAGGAAACAACTCTTCTTGAATTCTCATTATATTCTCATTATTTCTAAATAAACCCTCCCTGCTTGTTTGAAAAGATCCCCAATTAAAAACTGGGCTTCAAAGGAGATGGGAAAAGAGAGGCCTTGTGCTTGATGTGCTTTGGGTGCAAAGTGTGTGACCTCCAGGTGTGGAATGAGCAAATTCCCCTTGGCTCCAGGCCATGGAATCAGCCACACTGCTTTCTTCAGAGGGCTGGGAAAATTGCAAATACCCAAGTTTGTGTCTCCTTGGCACTCAGGGGTTTCTCAGGACTTCCATTGCGAGGGGACTCCAGACAGAGTCCCTTTGTTTATGGGTAAACTGTGCCAAGAGCTTATCAGCCGCCATGTAACGAGCCCCTTTCTCTTAGGGATGCTGCTGATAATTATTGATTTCATCCCGTGGTGGTCACTTTAACGGAGGAAAAAACTCAATTTTTAACGGTTTTAGTTGTTGTGTGGGAGCACAGTGGTTAAATGGGATTTTGTGTGGGGCAGGTAATGATTTCTCACCCTCGGTGTTGCCTTTTGCAGCTGTTGTGGTTCAGGGGTTGTGGCTTTCTCTGCCTCCTGCAGGGATGAACTTGGTATGGGAATGGATCCAGTTAAAAAAACGAGGAAAAAATATCCCCCAGCCACGTGTTTGTGCCATTTCCCTGCTCTCTGATCCCTTGTTTCCCCCTTCACTCAACATCCACATCCCTTTCCTGCCCACTAAACATTGAATGATTCTCCAACTGAGCAAATTATTGAAGCTCCCATCTCTTCCGAGGGCAGCAGGTGGTGGTGGCCAAGAAATCCTCTGGGATTGTCCTGGCTCCATAACCTGTTCTAAAAAGGCAGTGGAGAGTAGGGAGGCTCAGGGAAACCATCAGGGATACACCCAGGCAGGCCAAAAAAAAGGTACAAAATTCAGTTTAAAACAGGCTGGGAAAGGCCTCGATGCAAAGAGCACCTTAAGGGCTCCTCAGGTGATGGTGGCACTGGTTGGGATCCTCTTTCAAAAAGCAATTTCTGACATTCCTGCCTCACTGCTCAGGGTGTGCTGAGTTTAGAAATCAGGTTTATTTATCAGCTTTCAACCATCACTGTCACTGACACTATTACGAGTGATTTCCAAGATTTTGAGTTAATTCAGGTGATGGTGGCACTGGTTGGGATCCTCTTTCAAAAAGCAATTTCTGACATTCCTACCTCACTGCTCAGGGTGTGCTGAGTTTAGAAATTAGGTTTATTTATCAGCTTTCAACCATCACTCTCACTGACACTATTACGAGTGACTTCCAAGATTTTGAGTGAATTCATCCTCTCCTTTTTGCCTGGCTGTGAATTCAGTGCTTGAGGTATAACAATTCAGTTTGCTCAGATTTTCTCTCTTTTCTCTCATTTTATTTCTCTAAAATGCGGCAGAAGAAGATTTCAAGTCCCAGTTTGAGGCTCTCAGCAACCTGCTGTGGGGGAAGCTATTGGAAGGAGGTTGGAATTAATGGAGTTTTAAAGCCTCTTCCAACCCAAACCATTCTGGGATTTTTTAAAAGCCCATCTTGAAAGTTATTATTGGTTTCCTGTAAGAGACATCATTTAGGAGTCCTCGAAATTGCTGCATTTTGCTGTAAAACTTTCCTAATTTATTTATTGAAAGGAGATAGAAGGGGATTAGAGAAGATAAAATATAACCAAGCAACCCTTGGATCCATTTAGAAAAATATTTGAACTTGGATCTCCTTTCAGGGAAACTCTGATTAATGACCCTTGAGCAAAGAAAATTAATCTGGAGTGATAAAAACCTCACCTGTCTTAATTCCTCTTAAAACAAGTGCTGGGATGCAGAAAGGGAGGACTCAGAGCCAGGAAAATCAAAAGGAATGAGTTCTGTAAATGTAAAATATGTAAATATATCTTTTTTTTTTGCTCCAGAGCATCTTGTGTCACTTTTCTTTGGGTCTCCAAATTTATAGAAAAAAAAGAAGAATTTCAACTTTATTCCTGTGCTAATCTCGTCCATGGGAAACCAGTTCAGTTTTTATGGATAGCTGAAGGTTCTTGAGCTAATTGTGAAAATCCTGTCCCTGATTATATCTGTGTTTAAGGTTACCTTTCCACTTTAAATCACTTTTTGATGGTGACTTGCAGCTTTCTCCACTCTTGGAATATTTCTTGCACGCCCTTTGTGGATTAACATGGAAAAATGAAAATTAAGATGTTATTTTTACTGTAAGAATAAGAAAAGGAGTGATCAGAATGACTGAATTGGCTGCATTTAAGTAAACTTATATAAATTAATTTAGGTTGGAAAAGAAACTTATTCCTTTCTGTAGAATTCTTTTTCTGAAGGCAAATTTTGGGCCTTAAGTTTGATGGGAAATTTTCCTATTTCTTTCACTGATCATGAATTAAGTTATTTTTAAACTCCTTTTGTTGCTCTTATCATGAAGCAAAAATAAGATTTTATTTTTCTTCCCCTGGTTTCTCTTTTCCATGATTTTCTGGAGTTCTTAACTACTTAATTTTTATTCCAACCTCAGTGAGGTGATTTAATTATTAACTTTTTGTGCTAATTTATGTGTAAATTCTCCTTTTATTTTTTTTTCCACATGGTGCAAGACTGATCAGGAGTCCTCAGGGTGACAGAGTCACTTCCAGGCACTGAAGCATGAGCCAGCAAGTGGCTCTTGTGTCAAATGAAAACCACTTCAAAATGGTTTGTGGTGCAAGAGGAAACATTTTGAGTGATGTTTCCTCTTACAAAGAGAAACTGAGAACAAAAGGAGCTAAAAAGAGTTGGAGGAGATGATTTAGGTCCCGAATGAGTCAGATCAGAAAATATGTTTTCTATTTTTTCTAGTGTATATTTTCTATTATATATTTTCCATTATATACTTTCTATTATAGATTTTCTATTATTTTCTATATTCTATTATTTTTTCTATTTTTTCTATTTTTTCTATTTTTTCTATTTTTTCTATTTTTTCTATTTTTTCTATTTTCTTTTTTTCCATTTTTTCCATTTTTTCCATTTTTTCCATTTTTTCCATTTTTCCATTTTTTCCATTTTTCCATTTTTTTCTGTTTTTCTATTTTTTTCTATTTTTTTTCCTACTTTCTATTGTATTTTTTCCATTTTCCATTGTATTTTTTCTGTTTTCTATTTTCTATTGTATTTTCTCTATTTTCTATGTCCAGCCAGGATCTTTGAGGGTTTTTTTTTTGGGTGTGTCTTCTTGTGCATGAAGATTAAAATGCAGGATTTTACCTCCAGCTTCCAACTGGGCAACTCTGCCTTCATCTTCTGGCTAATCCACAAAAAGCATGATAAAGAAGCATGGAAAGAGGTTGTGGAATCCCAGGAAAAGGTTGGAAAATCTCTCCCAGACCTTTGGGTCCAAGCTGTGCCCGACCCCACCTTGTCCCCAGCCCAGAGCTCTGAGTGCCACCTCCAGGAATTCCTTGGGCACCGCCAGGGATGGGCACTCCAAACCTCTCTGGGAGCTCCTTCCAAGCGCTTTTCCTGAATTAAATCCTCCTTAAAATGAGTGTTCTCTTAAATGTATGTGTCCAGGGCTGTGCTGGTGTTTGGTGTTTGGGAATGTCAGAATTCCTCACTCCTGGCAGTGCTCCAGGCCTTGTTCTCCCCAAATTCCCTTCTCCTGAGGCCTCTCCTCTTGGATTTTGTGGTTTTTTCACGTCGGTTGCTTTTCCAAATACCTGAGTTCCTGAGTTGTTTGATTGCTCTGTCCTTCCCCAGTTTCTGCTTTTTCTTTGTCTAATGAGAATTGTGGAATCCCAGACTGCTTGAGGTTGGGAAGGACCTTAAAGATCAGCTGATTCCAGCCCTGCCATGGGCAGGGACACCTCCCACTGTCCCAAGCTGCTCCCAGCCCCATCCAGCCTGGCCTTGGACACTTCCAGGGATCCAGGGGCAGCCACAGCTTCTCTGGGCAACCTCCCTTAAAAAATTTTACTGAGTTTATACTTTAATTTGTTAGAATATCCAGCACAAGAACCACTTGGTGTTTATTAAAGCACATAGATTAAAAAGTAAAACCCCAAACAAGAAAAGTGTGGTGACGTTTGTAGGAACATAGAGGGAATTTTTATACAGTCCGTGGAAAATAAATTCCCTTTTCAGCCACAGAATGGGAGGAAATGTCCCACTTGTGCCAGACACGTGGCTCAGAGGCTTCTTTTCCAGCAGCTGGGACATTTATTATGATAACTGGAGCCTTGAAGCTTCTGTTCAGCATTTTTTACAAGCAAAACACCACATTTGAGGAATTCTGCCCACAGCCAGGCTCCTGTAAGGAAAGGGATTATGGAGCAGACACATTTGGATGCTGATTTTTCAGTGAGTGTCAAGCCTGAATAAGCAAAGACTGACGAGGCAGAGCAGCTTTTATACTTTATATCCAAGATTAAGGCTGGCTCTTACAGTGGGAGGTGTGTGGGATGTGCTTCTGAAAGAGAAATTTTTCAGAAACCTTCCCAACCTTTGGGATCCAGCAGCAGAAATCTGGTAAAACCAGGTGTGTTTAGTGCAGATTGTCTCCAAAAATGGAGAATATATTTTTTATTTTTACCCAGCCTGTGAATTGTGGAGGACTTCAGTTGTCACTCTTGGTGATTTCCAAGTGTCCAAACGCTTCCTAGAAAATTACAGTGTCTTCATTCAGTGTCTTCATTGCTTTCAATTCAACCAAAAATATCTAATAAAGGGATTTTTGGGGTTCATTTACAGTGATATCACAGTGGTCACCTTAGCACTTTATTTGTGACAATTCTCAATGTTGGAGTAGCAGTTGACATCTCAAGGAGTAATTTAATATATTTTTTAAAGTAAATGCAGCTTTGTCCAGCACCTTTAGCTCCTCTGTGTTCTGCAGTGATTTTTACTATTTATTTCTTTTTCTATTAATTAATTTCTTCTTCTCCTGCTGAGATCTCAGTGGTCACATTAAACCTGGGGAGGTGCATTTAGAAGTAGTTGGAAGAGGGGAATTATAAAATTTGAGTTATAATGTGGTTTTAGGAGGCTCATCTTGTGTTTTCCATCTCTTCCCCCCTGTTGGAACCCTGGAAGTTGAGAATTTTAAATTCTTTGTACTGAAAGGCTCTGATCCATGAGAAAAAACCACATTTGATCTGAGGCTTTGGGATAGGCTCCCAAAATTGAGTGATAACATTAAAATCACATGTGTGTGGTTTGAATAGGAGGTGTGGTGTCACAGGGTAAAAAGTTAAGATTTAAGGTTTTGGAATATGGTAATACATAGAATTATATATATATCAATATGGTGTTTTTAGAGTGTTGGCTAGATGCTTCTTTTTCACTTTTTTCCTCCTTCTTCATGGCTTTAGATGGTGTCTTGCAATTGGATAAGAAAATCTGCACTGCTGAACTTAGGGGTTTGAGTATTGGGGTAAAAATAAAAATAATTTAGGTGGCAACTCATTCTTGGACAAATTGTCCTTGAAAAAATCTTTGCAGAGCTGGAGAATCACCATTATCATCATTCTCTAGCCTTGTTCCACCTTGTTAGCAGAGCTCACAGCTCCTAAGGCTGCAACAGAGAGAAGAACTGATAAACAACTGAGTGTGAACAAGAAAAAACTGCATCTCCTGTGCTCCATCCCAGCTCATGGGAAGTGAGGGTGAGAGGCTGGGAAAGGGAGGCTGTTGGGGTGTGGAATTCTGATTTCTGCTCCTTATTTCTTAAAGGAGGGGATAAAACAATCAGATCTGACCACAATAATGAGGGAGAGCAATGAGGATATAGGGAAGGGATGGATGGCCCCAAAAAACTGGAGTCAAGTAAGAAAGGAGGGAATTTTTCGGGAAGGCACAGCCACACCTCCATCTCCCTGTCTTGTTCCAGGCCCAGAACCTCCAACCTGGATAGGGAAGGGATGGATGGCCCCAAAAAGCTGGAGTCAAGTAAGAAAGGAGGGAATTTTTCAGGAAGTCACAGCCACACCTCCATCTCCCTGCTTTGTTCCAGGCTCAGAACCTCCAACCTGGATAGGGAAGGGATGGATGGCCCCAAAAAACTGGAGTCAAGTAAGAAAGGAGGGAATTTTTCAGGAAAGCACAGCCACACCTCCATCTCCCTGTCTTGTTCCAGGCCCAGAACCTCCAACCTGGAGCACAACCACCAAAAATTCCCCCAGTTTGGTGAAGAGGAACATTCCAACTCCTCCTCACTCAGCAGAGCCTCGTGCCAAGGGTTTCCTGTCCCAGGCAGCTTTCCGAGCCCGGGAGGTACTCGTGGCACAAAGCAGGAGAATTTCACGTGGATGGGATTCTGCAGCTCTATTTATAATTAAATTAGGATTATTTTTCTTCACCCCACCCTGTTTTCCTCACCCTTCCCTTTCTTTGAAGAGAGGCCAGATGGCTGCAAAGGCTGTCCCAGCTCTCCTGGTTCTGGAGAGCTTCCAGGCTCAGGGAATTCTGCCAGCTCAGAGACATTTATCAAACAGGGGCAGGGGATGATCCCAACAACAAAACCTCTGCTTCTCGTGGAGATTCCACTCCTTCCCTGGAGTTTTCTATGCAGAATGGCCAAAAAAATGGAGAAAAGCTGGTTCAGGGCCAGCTCTGCACCAAATTTACACCTAGGTGTAAATCCAGCCCTAATGGGATTAAAGTTCATATTACTTTATCAATGTGGCTCCCCCTGATCATCACCTGGATGCTTTTCCTTCTGTCTTGCAGGAAATTCCCATGGCTCTTCATTTTTCATGGACAATTCCTTTTTCCTTTAGTTTCAGCACTGGTTGGATAAATTCTGGTTGTTTCTGTTCTTCAGGAATGAACATAATCCCACTAAATTATAAATCAGATTTTGAAATGGGACCTAGTGCTTAAGGTTTGGCTTTGTTTTTCAACAAATCTGCTTTTTTGGGGGGTTATTAAGTGTAAAATTCAAGGTGTATCCATAAAAAACACAACATTTCTGGCTGCCAGCAAGCAGCTCCCAGTCTGTCGTGGATTAAATATGCTTAAGGTGTGCAATTATTCCTAAATACTGGAAAAATGGGAAGGCTGGTGAGTTCTCTTGGATGGGAGATGTCTGCAAGTGGGAAATTGGTAATAAATGAACATTTTCCCTTGCTTGGTACTGACTTTTTGGAGAGCACTTGAATCGTGTTAGGAATAACTCCAATGGTAATTCCTCTTTTTCCTTTGGGATAATTTCTGTGGAGGTTTGTTAATGAATTTTCTTGTCTCTGGTTATTGATTACTCAGAATATTTTGATTAACCTGCCCTCGGCTCAGCTGGCTCAGCCCTTCCCACACCTTCTCCCTTGGCTTTACCTCAGTTCTCTGCCCCATTTTTTGTCTCCAAATTTGGTTTTATTCTTGAGGGCTCCAGCACTAAACTCCTCATGGCTGAGGTAACTTTTTGACCTCGTTTTTGATAACAGCAGCGACCCTCAGCAGATGGAGAACTTTATCTTTTCCCAGCCCTTTGTGGTGTTTATGCAGTGGCTGATAAGAGCTGGAGGAATTCTGCCCCTGCTCCAGCATCTCCTCACTCTCTTCTAGGCAAAATTGGTATTTTTATTTTTAAGGCTGCAAAAAGCAAAATTCAGCTTCCTGTTTTGATAATTTTTTTTTAATTCTAGGTTTGCTCCTTGTCCTGTGAGGGAAAGTAGAGTTTTTTATTCTCTTCTTGGTTAATGAGTTTCTTTTTTTTACCTCAGAATCCTTCCTGCCACAGTTATTTATTGTGGCTGTGGTTTGAGTTCTTTAGAAGAGGTATTTTAATGGGATTTTTGCTTTCAGGACTGTTCTAAACCCACTAGATGAGCTAGAGACCCCAAATAGGTTTCATCCTACAGGTTCTAATATTCATCCTGCTGTAGGTTTTTATAGGGAAAACTGAGGGATGGGTGTGGAGTTGGTGCTTTCCTTGCTGTGTTTTCGTGGTTGAATTCTGTAAATTGAATTTTTCCTTCTGTGTAGAAGAGGTAGAAATTTGGGATTTGCCTGATTTTGCCTGACTGGGCTTGGAGCAGCCTTGGAGTAGTGGAATGGGATGAGCTTTAAGGTCCCTCCCAAGCCAAATTCCACGATTTACAGGCCAAGCCTAGAGGAGGAAATTCCCAGTTCTCTCCCAAGCCTGTGGGTCAGGTTCCAAACTCATCCTGTTGTGTTTTCCCAACGACATCCTTGGAATTCCTGCCTTTCCAACCTGCCACCTGCTCTGTGGGGCTGGAATAAGGAATTCAGATTAAAGGTTGGGCTCACACACACAATTCCTGCTGTGCCATTGGAGGGTGTCCTGCTGAATTCCAAGCTCTGGAATACCCAAGGGCTTTTTCCCAGCGGAAATGGCTAAAAACTGGGAATTAGCACCATGCTCTTGGCCTCTTCTGGCACCTTTTTGGATCAGCAGGTCAGGCTGGATCCCTCCCTGCAGCCAGGAGGATTTGAGAGTCACTCAGCGTTTGAACCCATCCTGAATAATTTGGGGTTTGTTGTTGTATTTAAACTCTCCTCTTGTTTTGCGTTAAAAACTTCATCGTCCTTTATCTCCTTGGGATCAAGACTTTATTTCTTTAATTAAATGACCTGAAGCAACAGAGGGTTGTGGGAGATGATTTTGGAGAGGCAGGAATTCCAAGGATGTCGTTGGGAAAACACAACAGGTTGAGTTTGGATCCCAACCCAAAGGCTTGGGAGAGAATTGGGAATTTCCTCCTCTAGGCTTGTCCTACAAATCCTGGGATTTGGGTTGGGAGGGAACTTAAAGCTCATCCAGTCCCATTCCACTACTGCCACGGGGAGATGATGGGCAGGGATGAGAGACAGGGCAGGGGGAATTAATATCTTAATAACAAATTATATCTTAAAAAATGGAATTCTCTTCCCTCTTTGAGAGGCAGAAGAAGTGGACCAGAGGCATAATTTTCCAAGCTGTTCCCTTCAGCTTCTGCATCCACATCTTTGTAGGCATTACAATATTTCTTTGGCAACGTTGGAAATATTCCTGGAAGCACTGAGGGGATTTTACTGGAGCAGCATCCCTTTTTTCCTGATGATGAAGCACAGCCCAAACTGGTCAGGAATGTTGGTCTGGTTTTTATTTTTCCCCATTCCTGGTGGATAAGTGAGAGCCCAGAATTGCAGCATAAACTTCTCTGGTTTCAAAAGGTTGTTGAGCCTCTTTTTTCCCCCCTCTAATAAAGTTTATTGCTTCCTCTGCCTTTGCCTGGCGTTGTGGAAGGAGGAAGCTTTCCACTGCCTGCGTAATTTTGTTCTGTGGAATTCTTCAGGCTGAAAAAAAAGCCTTAAAGCTCTAAAATGTGCTTAAAATTTGCTTAAAAATCCAGCTCACTTTCTGGATATTCTGGATATTTGGATATTCTCCACTATTTAATTTGTCCTGACCCTCATGTCCTTATTTTTATTTCCTTGTCCCACAGATCCATCCCATCCTGACTTTCTCTTCCCATTTTTCCCCTCCTCTCTCACCCCATGGTGCTCTGATTTTTAGTGCAGCAATAATTAAAGAGAGTTCAAGGATGTTCCTTTGGATCCTTTCCATGTTTGGGGGATTTTATCCTATTTGAGCATCCAATTTGGGATTGAGGATTTTGAGTTTGGAAATATTTCAGGCCTCGTTTCGTGTATGTGCTGGAAATCCTGGAAGGAGAGAACTGCTTTTATGTTGGTGTTAAATTCCAAATAATCCATTTAACACCTGAGAGGGATCACAGTAAAAGGAATGAACCCCAAGTTGCTCTGAAACTCTTGATTTTTCATATTCCCAGAAAATGTTTGGAGGAATTGCTTGGCCTCCCTGAGAGACCAAATCCTGGAGGATTTATTCCCAGGATAATTTCAGATAATTTCTGAAGTTTCAGATAAATTCAGATAATTTCTGAAATTTCAGATAAATTCAGATAATTTCTGAAAATCACTTAACCCCTAACAATTTATTTCTGACTTGGGGATAATGGGTGTAATTAATGAAAATTAATAGAGTTAACAAAAGGAAATTTAATATATTATTGGTAATAATATAAATTTTGATTTTCCCTTCAGTTTAGGTATAAAGCCTGATTAGTTTGGAGCATAGAGCTTATAAATCAATATTTGTGGGTGCATTTCTCCCCCGTTGGGCTTTGCTTTCTCCTTGATTTCAGGATTTATAGGAACTAAAAAAATACAGAGAAGCCACAAAAGGTGAAGAGCTTCAACTCTATGGAAAAATTTTGAATTTTTCAGCTCAGGAAAAGGAACAGGAATGTGGGAGAGGGCAGTGAGAGCAGGGGAAGGGTGGAGGGAGGAGGGATGAGGTGCTATAAATGCCAGGGGTTCCAAACAAAGAGCAGGAAACGCTTTGGGAAAAGGGAATTGTTTGGGGTTTGCCATCTACTGCAGAGTGTTGGGATTTGGGGTGTTGGGATTTGAGGTGTTGGGATTGGGGTGTTGGGATCTGGGGATGTTGGGATTGGGGGATGTTGGGATTTGGGGTGTTGGGATTTGGTGTGTTGGGATTCAGGGGTGTTGGGATTCAGGGGTGCTGGGATCTAGGGGTGTTGGGATTTGGGGGTGTTGGGATTTGGGGTGTTGGGATTTGAGGATGTTGGGATTTGGGGGTGTTGGGATTTGGGGGTGTTGGAATTGGGG
>VZRF01006205.1:71352-82799 GCA_013396875.1 Vireo altiloquus
CTCCTCCCCCCCCTCCACCCCTCCATCCCTCCATCCATCATCCATCCATCCATCCATCCCTCCATCTCTCCATCCATCATCCATCATCCATCCATCCATCCCTCCATCCATCCACCTCTCCATCCATCCACCTCTTCATCCATCCATCCATCCATCTCTCCCTCCCTCCATCCCTCCCTCCATCCCTCCCTCCATCCCTCCCTCCATCCCTCCCTCCATCCCTCCCTCCATCCCTCCCTCCATCCCTCCCTCCATCCCTCCCTCCATCCCTCCCTCCATCCCTCCCTCCATCCCTCCCTCCATCCCTCCCTCCATCCCTCCCTCCATCCCTCCCTCCATCCCTCCCTCCATCCCTCCCTCCATCCATCCATCATCCATCCACAATGGGGGATTCTGGATTTTAACCTAAATCCCAATTTGGGCTGTGAAAGGAATAACAAACTTTCCACTCCATGTTTTCTCCTCTCCAGCCCTTCCCTCCCATGGTACTTCCCAGCTTTATCCTGCCCATCAGGGATTATTTTCTTTCCGAAATCACAGCAGTTGTGGGTTCAGACACTTCCAATCTCCAACCCTTTACCTCACACCTCCCACGCCTACATCCCCCCCTGAGCTGAATGATGTTGTGCTCGACTTCTACAAGATCTCAGATAAAGAACTCTGTAATTCCTGGTGATTAAGGGCAGATTTCATTCCAAGTAGGATTGTGGGTGCAAATAAAGGAAATGGGTGGTGTTTGTAGATCCTGTTGATGAGTTCAGTTTGATTCTGTCAGCGTTACTCCTGGCAGATGTCTGTCAGTGTAGTGTAAAGTGCATTTTTCTGGGGTGTTCTGTGCTGATAATAACACACTGTGAGGCAAAAAGTGAAAAAATAGAGACTTAACTCAGCAGGGAGGAAAAGGTAAAACTTCCATAGCAAGTAGCTTTAAATTTGCAGATCTGCAATAATTTTTGGGTGGGTTAATTTTTCAAAATATTTACTTTTCCTCCCTTTTTATTATTAAGGCATCTGCTTGTTTCCTAAAGAAAATTATGATTTTTTTTGGAGGATTTTTTTTGTGTTGTTCCATCCTCTTCTTCACTCCTTGAGTTTTTAGAGGTGGAATAAAATGGCTCCAGAGGAGAACCTGGGAATGGTGGAGCTCTTTTTGCCCTTTGAGCCGAGTTGAATTTCCTCTGTGGCCTTTGGGATTTGTGGTGCCATCAGGTGTTGGGTTTTAGCTTTTCAGCCCTGAACATAAAACACCTTTCTGCTTGTGTCTGTGCAGCTCTCATGTCCCGAAGTGCTATTTAACAAGCTTAACAGAAGCATTTGCAATTATCTAATAGCACCTGAAAATTGCTCACCAAATGACAGCAGGAAGTTTCGTTTGCATCCCATATCTGCTGTTCCATCTGCTAATCCTGCGCCGAGCCTGCCAGGAAAAACAAAGCCGACAGACTTGATTTTTATTAAAATCAGGAATCAGGGATGCTTGCTTCCGACTTTTCCATCACACCCTGCGAGATTCCAGCCCGCTGGGATATGTTCGTTCGTTCAGCCATTGTTGTTTGCTTGAAATGGGTTTTAGTCACCGTTTTTTTTATAGCAGCAGCCCTTCCCTCTTGGATTGCCTTCCCTCCCCCAGGAAAGCCAGAGCTCCCTGTTTGCTCTTGTTTATATAAGTTAATCTTCCGTGTTGTGACAGTTTCCCCCCTTCGTTAATGAGAGCCCCTAATTGGGCCTAATGAAACATTTACTCATTCTGCTAGATAATATTATCTGCGAGCGCGACAGAGATAAGGCATGGGAAGAAAATAAGCTTTTGAAAGATTCTGGGTGAGATATGAAAGCCTTTTTTGGGCCAATATTTTCTTGTTTGATTGGAGAACGCCCTCGTGGCGCAGCTGTGTAACCAAGCCCGTGGCAAACATCATCCATTATTTATTGGCCTGCTCGGCAAACAGGGACACCTTTGACTGCATCAAATTGGGAGGTCAATTTACTGAGCCTTCCCCCAGCCAGGGAGTTGCTTTTTGTGCTTATAGTCCCTAAAATTTTTCCATTTGGCACGAGGGAAAGTAATAGGAATTTGGGGGAGGGGAGCAGGAGAGAGCCTGGATCTGCAGCAACCTGGCACAAGTGGAATTGTGCCTTTTATTTGCTGTCCAGGTGCTTCAGATCCAGTTACAGCCCAGTCTCCCCATAAAGGCAGAGTTTCCTTAGGCCAGCAGCAAACACAGGACAAGAAGAGAAGTTTTGGAAATGTTGGGATGATTCGATTCCCTCCCTTCCTGCAGAGACGAGTGGAAATAACAAAAAGCTGCTCGAAAGACGCCGAAATTTAGTGAAATTCTTGATCCAAACTGGGTTGCTCAAGATATTCCAAGGGTATAAACATCCCAGGCTGGGCTTGGAGCAAGCTGAAGATGTGGGAAGTGGAAGGGAGGTGGAAGTGGAGGAGCTTTAAAGTCCCTTCCAACCAAAACCATACTGGAATTCCTGGATAAACACAGCTATTCGCAAGGGATCCAGGAAGGAGGGTGATGACTTGAGGGACAAAAAAGACTCTTCTCTTCTTGTTACCAACATCACTCGGGCCGGTGGGGATTAAGGAGCCCTCTTGGAGCCAGGAAAACTGGATCCCTGATGGTACAGGGACACGAGGTAATTGGGATCAGGAATGTGCAGCTCTGGAAATTGCGGCCGACTCGGAATTCCGGGGGTGGCCTTCACTCCATGCATTTGTGGGAGACCTGTTTGCTCATCAGCCTCTGACTGAGAGGCTGAGGGTTTGTCTTTGCTCTCTCGGGTTCCCCTCGCTGCTGAGTTGTGCTTCTGTTTTGGGCACAACTCCTGTGGAAAGTTGGGGTGGCTCTGGAATCTTCTGGAATCCTCGTGTTGTGCAGGCCGCTCCTGCCCAGGTCATTGCCTGAGGAATGGTTTTCCTGGAGGAAAATCATCTCAGGGATGGACTGAGCTTCACTCCTTCACTTTCTGTCTTTTAATTGTCTTTTATGGTGCTGGGAAGCCATAAATATCCTGGGAAGGAGGGAATTTCAGTTCCTTCATTAGCACGACGCTCAATAAGGCAGAGCCATCCTGTGTAGTCCAGGTGGTTTTTTGGGATATTTCGTTATAAAAAACCTAATTTTTATCTTAATTGAATGCTAATTTGTTTCTTCAAAGCAGAATTTTGATGATCTTCTGCTGTTTGTTCTCCACAGATTCTTCTGCCTAATCCTTCTTTAGATCCCAGGCTGCAGCCAGAAGAAATCTGGATCATCCTATGGAAAACAGTGTTGGAAGCCCACGGGGAGTAGAGGTAAGCTGTGACTTTGGAATATCTCCTGAAATTTATCCATAAAGCCAGGATTTAAAAAGCAGATCTTAAGCAGGAGGGTTAAATTCACAATAAAATCCGCAAATCCCGATGTTTGCTTGGTTGGCAAAACCATCTCCACTGGAAAAGGAAAAAAAACCAAACCAATCCAAAAACCCAGGGAAAAGAGGGAAATTCCTTGATTTCTCTGCCGTGGTGAGGAGCACCATTTTTAGCCCGGGCAGGGTGTGCCTGGAAATTTGGAGGGAATGCCTTTGGCTCCGGTTTGGCAGGAGCCTCCACTCCAGCTCGTTTGTCCTGCTGCGAATTTGCATGGGAAGAGTGAGGCTGAAGGTGCTTTTTTAAACATCTGAGCCAGGCTCCAGGGTCGCTGGAATTCACCACAATTCCCTGTGTTTGTCTGGAGGTGTGGAAATCTAAATATCAACCGGAGCAAAATGTGCAGCTCTTCTCCCTAAAGCCTCGGCATGTTGCCCAGGGGGGGCCTAAATAAATGTATTTTTGGGGTAAATTGCGTCTCACCCTCTGAACTTTCTACCCTGCCCTTCTCCAAAACCTCTGTGCCATCCTCAGGTGTCTTCCTTAGCATTCCCTTGGGGAGCACTTGAAAAAAAGAAGTAAATTGAATTTACACTTAGAATTTTTAGTGCTGTGGCAGCGCAAAGTGCACTTAAAATTTAGATGGGGAGGCTTCTCTGAAGCTAAATAAATTTATCTCAGGTTAAGGGTTTGGTTGTTGGTGTTGAATTTGAGATTTCTCTGCATTTTACTTCCTTGATGCTGTTTATTCCAGGCTGTTTCAAGTTGGATATAAAGGACCTCGGTCTCCCTGTTGATTTTTAGGAGTGCTTTCAAGAAATTTTTAAGATTCCTGTTGCTCAGGAGGACAAATGGATGAGAGAAGCAACATGAACTTGGATTTTTTTGGGAAGTTCAAGCCCTCTGTGAGGGATTCTGGCCAGCAGAAGGCACCAGCAGCTCAGCTTTGTGCCGCTCAGCAGTGCTGCCTCGCCAGCGTTCCCGGCTGCATTTCCAAGGTTCCAGCAGGATTTCGCTGGAGATTTCTCATCCTGCACCTCAGATTCTCACCATTCCCACTAAATAATGTGTTCCCTTGCTTTTCCAGGCCTGAAGAGTCTGGATTTCCATGTGCAGTGAGGCCCAGGATGGTGCTGTTCCCTCAGGCGCTGGCCGGAGCTGTTCTCCCGTTTCTCATCCTCTCAGGAAATTGGGTTTCAGCTGAGAACATCAACTTCTACAACGTCAGGCCTCCACTGGACCGTAAGTAGGCATTTTTATGGAATTCTAGCCTCTTCTGTGTGGAATTCTGGCCTTTTCTCCATGGAATTCTGGCTTAAAATTTGAATTATTTGCCTCTTCCTTCCAGTCCTTCGGGTTTCAGTCTCCTGTTTGCCCCCAGAGGAACTTTAAATATTCTGCTTCTCACCCCTCATCCCAAATATTTGCCAAGTTGACTGGAAATAAATCACCAGCATTGCTAAATTGAAGGGTGCACGAGGACTTTGGCATTTTAAGGGCTTTTCTTAGATTTTTTTTTCTGTCTCCAGAGAAAATTATGCAGTGGCTTGCTCGTAAATAATCCAGAACAGGTGGTTTTGGTCTTTTATCTTCTCGGGGCTTTTGTAAGGGGGAGGAATAGGTGTTGCTGGATGCAATTAAGTCAGTCTGAAGGTAATTAAAAACCTCGTGGGACCTGTGAAGCCAGTTGGCATGGATAGCACAATTTATTTATTTATTTTTTTTTTGCCTCTTATCTGGCATCACCAGTGTTCCATCCCTTCATTTGCATTATCTGCATCATGGAAACAGCCAGGATATAATAGCTGGATATAATACCTGCCCTTAACGAGCCCCATTATTTCATTTCAATAATGGAAAGAAGGTTTTCAGAGAGTTCCAAGGATCCCTTTGTTTAAAGGATCCAACTTCTCCTTCCGAGTGGGAGCTCAAGCTCTGGAGCTGCTTTGGAAATGCAGTTTTTCCAGCAAAGGAAAATGTAGATTTATGTTTGCTGTGCAAACCTCCACGAGGAGGGAGATGAACTCTTCCCTCTTCCCTGCTTTTCCCACCACTGCTTCAAATTTGGATTATGGGAGGGCAAACACCAAGGGTGTATTTTAAGTTCAAGCCTAGAGCCAAAAAAAAAAGCTTTCTGCAAAACTTGTTTTATTTGTCTGCCAGTGAAAAGATGTAAACAGCTGTAACTTATTTCTGTAAATACATGCATGTGCAAGCATTATTTTGAATATTTCAATGGTTTTTTTTCCTCAATACTTACCAACTGACTGTGTTTCAATACTTTCCAAGCCACTCCGTTCCCCAACAGCTTCAAGTGCTTCACCTGCGACAACGCCGTGGACAACTACAACTGCAACAGATGGGCAGAGGACAGGTGGTGTCCTGAAAGTGAGTAAGGCTGCACTTGGGAGCTCCTTTATGATATTTAAACTTGGCTTCTCTCTAGCTGGTTCATGGCATTGTGTTGGAGTCCAGGAAAAGCCTGGGAACTTTTCCTGCTGCTCTGGGTGTTTGTTTTATTCCCAGAANTCTCCTTCTCCTTCTCCTTCTCCTTCTCCTTCTCCTTCTCCTTCTCCTTCTCCTTCTCCTTCTCCTTCTCCTTCTCCTTCTCCTTCTCCTTCTCCTTCTCCTTCTCCTTCTCCTTCTCCTTCTCCTTCTCCTTCTCCTTCTCCTTCTCCTTCTCCTTCTCCTTCTCCTTCTCCTTCTCCTTCTCCTTCTCCTTCTCTCTTCTCCTTCTCTTCCTTTTTCCCTCTGACATGAGTTCCTGTGGTTTGCTTCTTGGTAGATGGGATTTAGTGTAGAGGAGACATGTCAATAAGGTTGATATTCACTGGTTTTGGGAACAAAATAAGATAGGTAATATTTTCTAACAGATTGATAATAGATATAAAAGCTACCTGCTTTGGGTAGCCATTGCCATTCTGCCCTCGTGTTCCTGGAGGTCACAGCACAGTCTGTGCCTCCCAAACTTTGATAAGAACAAGAAATAAAGAAGCTTTGAAACAGCAGAAAGAAGCTTCATTTCATCTTTTTGGGACATGGGACACTGAAATCAGGAACACAGCCGGGCCAGGAGTCAGCAGGGTCCAAAACACCCCTGACAGGATTGATGTGCCAGCACAGAGCTGCCCTCTGTTTTCTGGTTGAGTCAGAGAATTTCTGCTGACGTGAAAAATTTGGCCATTCCCGAGTGTAAAGCAGCAGTGAAAAATTGTTTATCTCTACTTCATTCAATTTTATGTCATATTTGATAATAAAATAATAATATGCAAAGAGATTTCTGAATAATATATCGATATTGAGGAACTATCTATGTTTCTCTGTGTGTATTTATAAAGATGTGCTTCCCCAGAGCTGGTTTTAAAGGTGCTGTTTAAACCTGAACGATTTAAGACTGAGATTAAAACTCCTTAAAACCTGAAGAATTTCCTCTACAGCTTTATTCCCTTCCCTTTGGATACCATCCCAAAGCTCAGTGGTTCCTGGTGAGCAGCAGGACCTGCCTGACTGGGGATCACACCTGTGGGAGAGGAGGATAAAACACAGAAAAGAATGGAAATGTTTCCTCATTTTTCTTCCCTGTGGCATTCCCAGTAATGGTGGGAAAGGGGAAGAGGCAAAGCAGAGGAATGAGGAAACAAACATGAAACCAAGCAGGAATGTGCTGCCAAAAAAGGACTGAAAATAAACGCCTAGAATCTGGTGCTAATTAGTAATTTAAATGAAAGCAGCCTTTCTGGAGGTTTGAAGGGTCAGTTAAGATTTCCCACTAATTAATTTCTTGCTAAATGCTCTTTTCATCAAGCTGCAGACAGTTTTGTGCCGATATTTTCTGGGAATATTTCCCTTCTCTGAGTGCTGTTTTCAAGCCTTGTTCCAAAGGCTGTAATTTCTGGGAATGAACACCCGAAATTTTCCCTTGCAGGCACCCAGTACTGCCTGACAGTTCACCTCTTCACTGCCCTCGGGGAGAGCACCTCGGTCACCAAGAGATGTGCCACTGGCGAGGAGTGTCACCTGGTGGGGTGCCACCGCCACGGGGACAGCGGGCACACGGTGAGCACGGCTCCTGCCTACTCCTGCCCTACTCCTGCCCTACTCCTGCCCTGCTCCTGCTTTACTCCTGCCCTGCTCCTGCCCTGCTCCTGCCCTGCTCCTGCCCTAATCCTGCCCTGCTCCTGCTCTACTCCTGCCCCACTCCTGCCCCACTCCTGCCCTACTCCTGCCCCGCTCCTGCCCTACTCCTGCCCTGCTCCTGCTTTACTCCTGCCCTGCTCCTGCCCTGCTCCTGCCCTGCTCCTGCCCTAATCCTGCCCTGCTCCTGCTCTACTCCTGCCCCACTCCTGCCCCACTCCTGCCCTACTCCTGCCCCGCTCCTGCCCTACTCCTGCCCTGCTCCTGCTTTACTCCTGCCCTGCTCCTGCCCTGCTCCTGCCCTGCTCCTGCCCTAATCCTGCCCTGCTCCTGCTCTACTCCTGCCCCACTCCTGCCCCACTCCTGCCCTACTCCTGCCCCGCTCCTGCCCTACTCCTGCCCTGCTCCTGCTTTACTCCTGCCCTGCTCCTGCCCTGCTCCTGCCCTGCTCCTGCCCTAATCCTGCCCTGCTCCTGCTCTACTCCTGCCCCACTCCTGCCCCACTCCTGCCCTACTCCTGCCCCGCTCCTGCCCTACTCCTGCCCTGCTCCTGCCCTAATCCTGCCCTGCTCCTACTCTACTCCTGCCCTACTCCTGCCCCACTCCTGCCCTGCTCCTGCTGTTGCCTTTCTTTGGTCTTAAAATCAAAACTAAAACATGATTTATAGGGAAAAGGGTTTTTATTTCGGCATTTATTTAAGGATCTCTGGGTGGATCCTTTGATTTAAGGATCACCCAGCACTTTGTCTAGGTGGAATGCCTCAAAAATGTGCATACTGCCTTTCCAAACGCTGAAATACAGACAATTATAGGCTTTGCTAATTAGCACATCTATCAAAGATTCCCCAGTGAGAGGCTGGAGTGAAGCCCTCGTTGTGAGGAACCTTCCCCCTGGCTGGGCCTGTCTGAGGTTCCAAAATGTGTTCTGGAGAGGCCCTTGGTGTCTGGGGCTCCCAGGATGTTTGCTCTCCTGGTTTAACGGTGCCGTGGGGCTGAGCTGAGTTATCAGCCTTGGGAAATTATAAATATGTGGGCTAAAAGCACTGAGAATACATCAAACTGTAAAAGAGTGTGTGAGAGGAGTGTAAAAGAAAAGACAAAAATTCATCCTGGCATCACTGCCCTTCTCCTGCCCTGCTCCTGCCCTGCTCCTGGAGTAGGGGCAGCCCCTCGGGCTGGAGCTGTGAGCTCCAGGACTTGTTTTTCCTGCTGAGCTCGGCAGGACATGCCAAGAGCTGCTCTGCGGTGGGGAACAATCAGATTCCTGCAAGAGAAGCAGGACCAAGCCCTCCTTCCCCTGCTCCTGCTGGGCTGGGACAGGGTAAAAAGGACTCCCAGAGGAACTCCTGGGCTTTTTGGGGTGTTCCCAGGGCATGGACCTCGGGATTTGAGCTCTCAGGGAGGTTATGCAGGGCTCTGTTTGCTGTAGGTTTAAGCAAGGCACAGCTGAGGTTTTGTTCCATGGGAGAAAAGCCCAAACTGATGTCTCCTCCCAGCCTGGGGATGATGGGGGAAAGTTTAACCTTAATAATCAAGCACGACCCAGCAGAGTTTTATTTTCTGCTGTAAAATGTTATCCACAAATTCCTAAAAAGAAATATGGGAAGAGTAATTCTCTTATTTTTAACATGAACCATTTCAGACACCAAAGCTGAAGCAGGCAGCATCCATGTTAAATATCAGGGAATCTCTGTGTTTTCTGAAGCAAATTCCAGTGATTCCAAGAGGTTTTGAGGGAAGAAAAGGACTCTGCATCCTTCCTTCTGCTGCATTTCCATAGAACTATAAAATCCCAATCTGGTTTGTGTTGGAAGGGACCTTAAAGCTCATCTTGTTCCAATCACCAGCCATGGGCAGGGATTTTATCTTTAAAAAGTTGTTGAGCCTTTGGATTTGATAAAAATTGGCATTTTATTCATTTTTATTAAGCTGTGTCAGTGCTTTGGTGGCCCCAGAAGCTGAAAAGTGAATTCAGCACACAGAGCTGCACTGACCACAAAACCTCAAGGGGAAAACTGAGGGGGAACAAAGATTTTAGAGTCAGAATTTTTCACCTTGAAAAAGCTGAAGCCTGAGATGTTCCAGTGCAGGTTTTTAGTTCGTGTGTTGGGAGGGGAAGCTCTGATTTCTGCTTTGTCAGTCAGCGTGGCTGTGTCACATCCCACCTCAGCTTGGGGACACACCCCGGGATGAGCTGCTCCAGGAAAACCATGATGTGGAGATTTGATTCATGGCTAGATTTGATTTTAGGATGATTTTTTTAGCTTGTCTACTCCACCTGCTGCCCTGGGCCTGGCTGCTGCTGGGTCTGTTTAGCTCAGCTTTGCACCATTAAAGGCACATTTCTCTTTTAAAGCTGCTCTGGATCAATCACCCCCGAATCAATCAGCCCTGAATCAATCACCCCATTAATTAATTCCCCTTTTTTCTCCACCAGGAGTGTGTTTCCTGCTGTGAAGGCATGATCTGCAACGTGCAGATCCCCACCAACGCCACCAACGCGGTGTTCGCTGTCCTGCAGGCCCGCAGGACGTCCGGCGGTGCCCAGGCCGTGCCCGGCGTGGCTCTGCTGGTCACAGCGGTGACACTGGCACTGTCCTGACCTGGCACCTTCAACCAGAGCCTCTGGCACAGTCCCTGAGCCAGGAACCTCCAGGATCTCCGAGGAGAAGTCGTCGACGCTCATTAACCGCGGCGAATTTAAGGGTGCAGGTGGAGAGGCACATCCTGAACTCCTGGGGGTGTTTTAGTGGGAATTCTTCCCCATCAGTATTGAAAATAAACCCCACAGCTGCGTGGTGGGGCAGAGGCGTTGGAATTCCCTGTTTTACTTCCCTGTTTTCTGAGGAAAACACACATTTGCTTGGTTTTGGGTTTTTTTTGTGACAATCACAACCCAAAGGAGCTTGGGATGGGCAAGGTGGAAATTGGACTGAAACCTTTTATGTGCAGGAAGGACACAGAATTTCTTGGCTTATCAAGGTGTGGTTAATCTTATCTTGATTTCCCAGAGAGCACCTCTGGTTTTCATGGAGAGCAAATATGAGATTTATTTTTTTTTTTTCTGCTTGCTCAGAGCTCTCAATTCTCCCAGCAGTAAGACAAAATTCTGTCTTTTCTTTCTGGAAAATGTCTCTCCCTCCCCTTTTGGAGCAGTGGGAAATGTACAATTCCTACTTTTGGAGCACCTAGAGCAGAATTCCTGATCCTCCATGCCAAAGGGATTATTTCCTTGCAATTGAGTCTCGCCTGAGAATATCACAAAAATCTCATTTTTGTGATATTGGGGTATCATGTCTTTGAAATCACAGCTTCAAGCAGCTTCATGATCCTAAAAATTCCCACTGGGCACTTGGAATAAAAAAGGTGGGAATTCTACTGTGTTCTCTCTTGATTTGCACAGGTTTCTCCCAGGGATATTATTGTCCTGATGGATGTTTTTCAGGAAGGATGGATCAGGTAAAACTGACTGAAAAAAAAGAGATTTGGAACTATTCCCTGAAAAATTCGAATAACTACAAATTTGGGCTCTTTTACACATCTGTATTGTCTTAATTATTTGCTATTTTATGTCACTAATTAGATTCAGTTGTAAAAGAGATTTTGGAATGTTTCCAGGCTCGTTGATATTCCAAAGTTGCCTCCACAATATTCTTAGGATGGAAAAAGGTGTCAGGATTTGTTCTGTGGTTTCTGGATGGGCAATGGAGGGAAAAGGTTTTTGAGTCAAGGTTTTCATGGATTCTCATGGCCACGACTGTGCCATCCAACAGGGCTGGAATTCTGCTCTGGAGCCAGGCTGGGAGAGCTGGGAATGTTCACCTGGAGAAGGGAAGGATCCAGGGAGAGCTCAGAGCCTGAAGGAGCTCCAGGAGAGCTGGAGAGGGACTGGGGCCAAGGGATGGAGGGACAGGAGCCAGGGAATGGATCCCAGTGCCAGAGGGCAGGG
>VZRF01006205.1:86382-111936 GCA_013396875.1 Vireo altiloquus
AAATTTTAAAGCAGGATTAGCCAAACTTTTAAACCTGAATTAGCTGAATTTTTAAATCTGGACCAGTCAAATTTTTAAACCTGGATCAGCCAAACTTTTAAACCTGGATCAATCAAACTTTTAAATTTGGATCAGTCAAATTTTTAAAGCAAAATCAGCCAATTTTTTAAACCTGGATGAGGCAAACTTTTAAACCTGGGTCAGTCAAACTTTCAAACTTGGGTCAGTCTAACTTTTAAACCTGGATCAGTCAAATATTTAAACCTGGATGAGCCAAACTTTTAAACCTGGATCAGTCAAACTTTTAAGCCTGGATTAGCTAAATTTTTAAACCTGGATCAGTCAAACTTTTAAATCTGGATTAACCAGACTTTAAAACTTGGATTAGCCAAACTTTTAAACCTGGATCAGCCAAACTTTTAAACCTCGATGAGCCAAATTTTTAGACCTGGATTAGTCATACTTTTAAACCTGGATGAGCTAAACTTTTAAACCTGGATCAGCCAAATTTTTTAATTTGAATCAGCCACACTTAAACCTGGATTAGCCAACCTGTATCAAATTTTTAAATCAAATTTTGATTTTGATCAGTCAAATTTTTAAATCTGGATCAGTCAAACTTTTAGACCAGTCCAAAGGAAAACCATTTGTTTGCTTTTAGAGGAATTGGATTCAATTTTCATTTTCAGGAGTAGAATTTTATTGGAATTTCACAGCTGCTGCAGGTGAGTTTCAAGGCCTTGCTTGAACCCAATTTTGGCTTTTCTTTGGTGTTCCCTTGTTTGCTGCCAAGTGTTTTTCCAGAGTCATCATCCTTGAGCAAAACTGGGGAATCTCATGGGATTTCAGACTGGTTTGGGGTGGAAGAGACCCTAAAGGTCATATTTCTGGGATCTGATTGTGCCCATCCCNAGTTCTTTTTTTGAGGGGTTTGTGGCAGGTTTTGTCTTATTTATTTTTTGAAAAAATAATTTTATACTGATGGGGAAAGTGATGGGAAAAATTAAATTAAATCCTCTTCATGGTTCACTTCCATCTTCTTAATGGTGTTGGGAAATATTTGGGACAAGAAGCTGTGGGAAAAATAAATCTGCATTTTTGAAAAAAACAATTAGATAGGCAAAAAGTTAAATAGGCAAAAAAATAATTAGGCAAAAAATAAATAGGCAAAAAATTAAATATTAAAAAAAAATGAATTTGCAAAAATTACATAGATAAAAATTAAATAGGCAAAAAATTAAATAGGCAAAAAATTAAATAGGCAGAAAATTAAATAGGCAAAAAATTAAAGAGGCAAAAATTACATAGACAAAAATTACATAAGCAAAAATAAAATAGGCNCGGTATCTGAGTGTGCCCATCTTGGGATCTGAGCGTGCCCATCCCAGTTTGGGATCAGAGTGTGCCAATCCCATTGGCGCTGGCACTCGGAGAGTGCAGCCGGTGACACTTCTAGAGACACTTTAATTCCAGAGAATNTGCAAAAAATCCTGATATATTTCTAGATAAGATACTGAAGTCAGAAATGAAAGCTACAACAAAATTAATGTTCTATTTTCCACCAGGAAAGCCAATTTTAGGCGTGTGAGTCACTTCACACCTCGTGGAAGTTTAGGATTTAGGCCCAGACTAATTGTTGGTTTAATTCCCTGCCTGGATTGGGATCATGCAAATCCCAGCTCAATATTTGGGATCCTTTGGGGATTCAGGCTCTGCTCTGTGCCTCAAAACTTCCTCCAGATTGCTTAAAAAATTCCAAATCCTCATGAAAACCACATTTTGTTGATGAATTTTGCTCATCATCGCTGACCAGCTCGACTTTTATTTTCTAATAATCTCTGAGGAAATGTTCTGCTGCTTCCCACTCGAGGAAATAAAAAGAATAAACTGAATATTTTTTTAAAAAATATTGTGATTTCACAGCACCCCCCAGGATATGGGGGTTTGTTAGCCACTGTTTCTTTCGAAACCCCAAATTTAAATTACAAACTTTGCAAAGTTTGTATTTTGTACAAAGATTTTGCTTAGACTTCGTCTCCTTAGAGGATTTTAAATCTAAATTTAGGACCCTTAAATTAAACATTTAAAACTGGATTGACCAAACTTTTAAACCTGGATCAATCAAAATTTTAAAGCAGGATTAGCCAAACTTTTAAACCTGAATTAGCTGAATTTTTAAATCTGGACCAGTCAAATTTTTAAACCTGGATCAGCCAAACTTTTAAACCTGGATCAATCAAACTTTTAAATTTGGATCAGTCAAATTTTTAAAGCAAAATCAGCCAATTTTTTAAACCTGGATGAGGCAAACTTTTAAACCTGGGTCAGTCAAACTTTCAAACTTGGGTCAGTCTAACTTTTAAACCTGGATCAGTCAAATATTTAAACCTGGATGAGCCAAACTTTTAAACCTGGATCAGTCAAACTTTTAAGCCTGGATTAGCTAAATTTTTAAACCTGGATCAGTCAAACTTTTAAATCTGGATTAACCAGACTTTAAAACTTGGATTAGCCAAACTTTTAAACCTGGATCAGCCAAACTTTTAAACCTCGATGAGCCAAATTTTTAGACCTGGATTAGTCATACTTTTAAACCTGGATGAGCTAAACTTTTAAACCTGGATCAGCCAAATTTTTTAATTTGAATCAGCCACACTTAAACCTGGATTAGCCAACCTGTATCAAATTTTTAAATCAAATTTTGATTTTGATCAGTCAAATTTTTAAATCTGGATCAGTCAAACTTTTAGACCAGTCCAAAGGAAAACCATTTGTTTGCTTTTAGAGGAATTGGATTCAATTTTCATTTTCAGGAGTAGAATTTTATTGGAATTTCACAGCTGCTGCAGGTGAGTTTCAAGGCCTTGCTTGAACCCAATTTTGGCTTTTCTTTGGTGTTCCCTTGTTTGCTGCCAAGTGTTTTTCCAGAGTCATCATCCTTGAGCAAAACTGGGGAATCTCATGGGATTTCAGACTGGTTTGGGGTGGAAGAGACCCTAAAGGTCATATTTCTGGGATCTGATTGTGCCCATCCCAGTTTGGATCNCATCCCATTGGCACTGATACTCAGAGAGTGCAGCCGGTGACACTTCCAGAGACACTTTAATTCCAGAGAATTCTTTATCCAGGGGGAATTCCCTGTCCCTGCCGCTGGCTCTGCTCAGGGCTCAGGACAATTCCCCATCTCTCAGCAGCTCATCCAGAGCTCTCATCACCCTCCAGCTTCCCTGCAGCTGCTCTGGAATTTGCTGTCCCGAGGGAGGGAATTCCAGAGCTCCCTGCTCTGACCCCCGGCCCTGGCTGCTGTTCAGTGCCGTAAATCTCTCAGCCCTCGATCCAGCACTGCGAGATCATTTTGGAGATAGGAAAAGGGGTTGGGTTTCCTTAGGTTTGGGGTTTTTTTTGTTACTTTTCTTTAAAAAAAAAGATGGGAAGTAACTCTTTGGAGGAGGATATTGGTGGTTTGGGTAAAAGGATAATCTGATGGGTGGATGCAAAATGAATGTGTTAATTTTTTCAAGCCTTGTTATAAATGAGATTAATGATATTTAGGCCTTTCATCCTACATTTAGGGGCTGCTTTGAATCATGGAATCACAGCGGTTTGGGACCTTAAGGATCCTTTTATTTGAAGGATCTTCCTTCCTACTGTGGGAATTTCACCTTTCCTTGGACCAGGCTGCTCCAAACACTTCCAGGGATGTGCTCTGGGTAACCTCTTAATTTTAGAATAATTAAATATTTATTTAATAACTGTTAGATGCTTCTTAAAGGATTTCTTATAGGCTCGGAGAGAGCCTCATGTCTGTTGGGAGCACAACTCTTCCCTCATAACCTCATCCTTCCCATCAGCTCAGAGCAGATCCTGCTGTGTTTTCCAGCTCTTTTATCCATCTTGGCTTGGGAAATCAGCTTCCATAAATACCCAGACTGCTGCCAAAATGGACCCTAAACACCATGCCAGGGATTTTTAGGTTCATCCGGATGCAGCTCCATCCCTCTGCCCTCCCCACGAGCTGCTGTGGGGCTGACCGAGGTTCCAGAGCTCTCCTTGTCTCCATTCCCTTCATTTCTGCTCCCCATTCCCAACTGTTCATTGGTTATTCCTAGTTTTTATCCTTTTTTTTTTTCCCCTTGGGATCAGGCTGGAGGCACCTTTGAAACCCAACAGAAATCCTGGCAGGCTCTTTCCAGGCTCTTTCCAGGCTCTTTTTAGGCTCTTTTTAGGCTCTTTTCAGGCTCTTTTCAGGCTCTTTCCAAGCTCTTTTTAGGCTCTTTTCAGGCTCTTTCCAGGCGCTTTTTAGGCTCTTTCCAGGTTCTTTTCAGGCTCTTTCCAGGCTCTTTTTAGGCTCTTTTCAGGCTCTTTTCAGGCTCTTTCCAGGCTCTTTTTAGGCTCTTTCCAAGCTCTTTTCAGGTTTTTTCCAGGCTCTTTCCAGGCTCTTTCCAGGCTCTTTCCAGGCTCTTTCCAGGCTCTTTCTAGGCTCTTTCCAAGCTCTTTTTAGGCTCTTTTCAGGCTCTTTCCAGGCTCTTTCCAGGCTCTTTCNCAAACTTTTAAACCTCGATGAGCCAAATTTTTAGACCTGGATTAGTCATACTTTTAAACCTGGATGAGCTAAACTTTTAAACCTGGATCAGCCAAATTTTTTAATTTGAATCAGCCACACTTAAACCTGGATTAGCCAACCTGTATNCTTTCAGTCTCCTTTCAGGCTCTTTTTAGGATCAGTTTAGGCTCTTTTCAGACTATTTTTAAGCTCTTTGCAGGCTCTTTTAAAGCTCTTTTTAAGATCTTTTTAGGCTCTTTCTGGGCTCTATTCAGGTTCTTTTTAGGCTCATTTTAGGTGCTTTTTGGGCTCTTTTTTGACTCTTTCTAGGCTCTTTCCAGGCTCTTTTTAGGTTCTGTGGGCTCCTTTCCCCACATTCCAAGCCATATATTCAACAAGGACACGTGGGCTTTATCCTGCTTTTTTCCCCGGCCAAAAGCTGGAGGCCAACATCTCTGAAAAAGGGAAGAATTAATGTGAGGCCTCAGGCTAAAAACTCTCAGGTTTCCTTCTCCCTCACAAAATGAAGCAAAAGGATCCATCTGCCAAAAAAAAAAACAACAAACCAACCCCAAACTTCAGAAAATAAACTGGGAGGATTGCAAGAAAAACCACTTTAGAGGGGAAAAAAAATCTATTTTTTGCTTTATTCTCATGGCTTGCTTTGGTTTTTCAACCAGGAAGAGCCTCTACAGGTAAAAGAATAAATTAAAATAGAATAGTTTTTTTAAAGTCCCATTTTTTTATCCAAACTGCAAATCCTGGTATTATTTCATGCCACTTTTATGGGATTTTATTGGGGATTTTTGGTGCCTTTCACCAGATTTCACCAGAGCTAATGATATCAAACCTAACCTTGCACTGATGTCCAGATCCAGCTGTTTAAATCCCTGATAATCCCAAGGATTAAGCAGTGATCAGACCTCTGGAAAAGCTTCTCCTCATAAAGATTTTGGGGGAAAAAACTCCTAAATTGAGTGGTTTGGATACTTGGATAATTTTAATTCTCCTCCTGTAATTCTGTCTGGATCTGCTCTCTCTAAAGTAATATTTGTGTGTCAGAGGGGATGGATTAGAAGGCAATGAGCCTGGTTTAATTAGCAATTAATTAATGTCATTTTAAGTTATAAAAGTTAAAAATGTTCATAAATAATAACGTTAAAATATTAATAGTGGATTACATAGAACGTTTAAATAAGTAGAGAAATTTAAATATAAAACACTTTATATCTAAGATTATAAAATACATTTTAAAAAAATTTTAAATGCATGAATAATTGATGAATAAATGATAATGTTACAAATGTTGATAAATATTAATTTAATTAAGCCAGGGTTTACAATAAGATGGGCATGTTTGTGATCCCAGCCAGTTTTGTGTGACTCCTGGCATTAAAAATTTAAATTCTGGGACACTAAAGTCCTCAAAATGTCCTTTCCAAACTAGAGAAAGGAGGGGGTGGCTAAAATTCTCCTCACTTTTAGTAACAAACAGGGCTGAATTTTGAAGTTGCTGCAGTTTCTGTTCTGCAGTAACCCTAAAAACTCCCCAAAATTACCAAATCCACCTTTCCAAGGTCTGTAAATCAGGGGGAAAACCGGAAGTGTTGCCCAGAGAGAATAAAATTCATCCTAATTTCGATAAATCCCTTTGGTGTCGCTGCTGAAGCTGCCAGAGGTGCGTTAGGGGCAGATTTTGGAATGGTTTAAGCTGATGATTAATCCTGCCTGGGTTCAAAGGGGAGAACCAGCAGGAACACGAAATTCCTGGCAAGTCAACCCAGAGCAATTTGTCTGACATGAGAAGCTTGGCTGGCTCTGTCCTCCTGTCTGTCGTTGTCCCCAGCCTCGACACAACTGCACAGGTTTCACCCCAAAATCCGGAAAAAACTGCCAAGAAAGGGTAGAATTTGAATTTTTTTGATTTTTTTTTCTCTCCTACACTGAGGTAAAGCCTTGCTGGGGAAGCTCTGGGATGATCCCTGGTGGGGAGAAGGCTTCTCTCCCAGCCTCTCACCCTCACTCCCCATAGCTGGGATGAAATACAGGAGATGTGATTTTTTTCTTGTTCAGACTCAGTTGTTTATTAATTCTTATCTGTGTTACATTCTTAGAAGCTGTGAGCTCTGCTAACAAGGTAAAACAAGGCTAACAGTGGTGGTTCTCTGGCTCTGCAGAGCTTTTTCAAGGATCTTTGCTCCAATAATGATCTGACACCTAAATTATTTTGATTTCTAACCCAATACTCAAACCTCCATGTTCAACAGTGCAGATTTTCTTTATTCAATTACAAGACACCAGCTAACCCATGAAGAAGAAGGAAGAAGAAAGTGAAAAAGAAGCATCCAGCCACCTCCCTGAAATTTCCATCTTTAAGGATGTCTATTACTATATTCTAAAACCTTAAATCTTAACTTTTTCACCCTGTGACACCACACCTCCTATTCAAACCACACACATGTGATTTTAACGTTATCACTCAATTTTGGGAGCCTGTTTTGGCCTCAGATCAAACGTGGTGTTTCCTTGTGGATCAGAGCCTTCCAGCACGGAGAATTTAAAATTTAAAAGCTCCCAAAATTCCCAACAATCCCGAGGGATGGCGGAGCTGGATGTCACCCACCCTGCTCCTGGGGAAGGAGGCTCCAAAGTTCGCGGCAATTACATCGAATTTGCTCGACATTTTCCACCCCCTATATCGGCTGAAATCTGAGAGAGCAGGAATGTGCCGTGGGACAGCGGGGTGATGGAACCCCAGATAGGCCTCAATGGCTCTGTGTTCCCCGCCTGGATCCCCTCAGCATTCCCATTTTCAGCTCGGACTCCATAAATCCCAGGAGATGGAGCCCTCACGGAAGGCCTATTGCGTGGAGGGAGTTGTGATTTTCCTTCCCAAATCCAAATCCATCATTTCATTCTAATCAGAGAAGCTTTAATTCCTCCGTGGGGTTATTTTTGTAGCCTGTAAAGGTCTTTTTTCCTTTAAAAAGCCCCAGAGCTGCTCCTGGTGAGGAGGGGTGATCCCGAGGCTGCTGATTTCCCAAAGTGGTGTAACCCAAGCGTCGGGAGCTGATAGGGACCAACAATGGTGTCATTCATGCAGGGCTTCTGAGGCTGGAAATGAGTTTGGAGAGGCTGAAAATGATTAAAGGAGTTGCCCTGCTGGCTCAGGGGAAATCAGGGCTGCACTGCGCTCCACAAATATATAGGAAAAGGGATTCTGGGGTGGGAATGGGATTTTATATTCCAGGGAAGCAAGATCTGCTGCTGGCTGTTAAGTAGTTTCCTAAGCGAAAATCAGAGATGTTAAATCTATTTCTGTATTTAATAATATGCTGGACCAATACGTATTGGTGTCAGTCCTTTGTGCTTCCAAGCAGCTCTTCCCTCCACCCCTTCCTCTTTGGGATCTGATTTTCTGGGATGTCACAGCCAAAAACTGCTGATTTCGCTCTGGATGACGACACCACCTCTGCCTTCCCTCTCGCTGGGAAATCCAGGCCGGATCCTGAAGGTATGATTCCCAAAAATCCACGGGAATGACAATTCCCTTTCTTTTTGCAGATTTGGGGCTCAAACACCGGGAGGAAGGGGAGGGTCTGAGCACCTTCCCGTAGAATTCCTTGCCACAGGATGTTTGTGTTTACTTCAGACCAGGTTTGCACAAGCTCTGGCTTTGCAGAAATGTGCTTTGGTCGCAGCCTGATTTGTAATACAAAGTGAAGGATAAAAAAACCTCCTCTTGGATGGATTTTTGGCAGTTCCCAGGAGGCTTTTGGAACAATGGCTTTGCAAAGCTCACCAAAACCTTCACCTCGAAATCAGCTCAGGCTGAGGGAAGGACTTTCCATCTGCAGGTACTGCAGATGTGAGCAGAGACGAGTTTGATTATGGGATAACCTCCCCCAAAATCCCCCTCCGCTTGAGGCCCAGGAAAGCAGAATTGACTCCTAAACCTTTAGGAATATTTCCATAATTCCCCCCACTAACATCACGTGGCCCATTAATCATTTTGCGTGAGCAAATTGCTCTTGGAGGCATTTCGTTCCACGTTCCCCTTCCCTCCCCTCCAGTTTCTGCCATCAATCTTAAAGACAGTGATCTCTTTCCAGCCTTTCAGATTAACAAGATAAATTAGTCACTAATGTGTTGGGAAAACAAGTCAGAACTCCCAAACACTTCTCAGAGAGTCCTGGAAAAGGCCTGGGACTGCTGGTCCTTGGAGAGTTGCTCCAGCCTGGTTGGAGGAGGTTTTTCTGTGCTGGGAACATCCCAGGCCAAGGTTGGACAGGGCTTGGAGAAGTCTGGGATATGGGATGAGCTCCAAGGTCCTTTCCAACCCATTCCATGGCCCTGCTGTGAACAGGCTGAATGGATTGTCCTTTGTCAACCTTCCAGGACCTTTCTGTGTGGCTCTGTCGGGGGATGTCCGTGGGTTGAAGAGCTCCCACCCTTCGGAGCCTGCTCTGATGTCGTGGGGTTCGAGTTCTGCTCTTTCTTCTTCCTCCCTTTGATCTTTTTCCTTCTCTAATGGGTTTTCTCTCCCTCTCTCTCTCTCTCCTTCCTGTCCTGCCCTAAATCCATGATGTGGATGTGGGTGTCTCCAGGGCAGAAGGCTCTGGGAAGCAGGACAGGGAGGTGAAGCACAGGGGAAAGTGTGGGGCAGCAGGAATGGAGGTCAGGATCCCCAGAGCCTTTCTCCCCCTCCAATGAGTCTGTTCCAGCTGCCAGCTGAACGGAATTGGACTGAATCCCAATCCGAAACCGTGCTGGAAACATGGAACTTTTTGGGTTGGAAAGGGACCTTAAAGCCCATCCCATCCCATCCCATCCCATCCCATCCCATCCCATCCCATCCCACCCCTTTCCACCTCCCACTATCCCAGGCTGCTCCAAGCCCTGTCCAGCCTGGCCTTGGACACTTCCAGGGATCATCCAGGGGCAGCCACAGCTTCTCTGGAAAAGCTGGGCCAGGGATATATAGATATATTTATAAATTTAAGCCTGTGAGTATCTGAACCGAATCCAATTCCCATTCGGACTGGACCATGGAAGAGGAGCTGGGGAGCTCCGTGCCATTCCCATTCCTGATTAAAATCCTTGGCTCTCCCATTTCTGAGCCACAGCTCTTTGCCACAGCATTAATTTTTCTTGAACAGGGAGCTTTTTCAGCCATTCTGTTTTCCGTGGAACGAAGTCGTCGCGGTGATGAAAATTCTTCTGGGATGAAAATAGTCTGGAGAAAATGAGTTTCCTCTGTGCTATTTTAGGAACAGAATCATTCAAGTGGCAGCTAATGAGCTTGACAGTGTGCCAAAGAAATTATCAGCAGGAAAAAGTGGGAAAAGAGTTTGACTCCCACAGGTTTCCACTTCCAGGGAAGCTATAAATCATATTCACCATTTGAGATTTGGAGCGAAGATTCGCAACAAAATAATTAAATCTGAATTTTTAATTCTCCAGGAGGAAGCGCAAAAGCACGTTTAGAATTTTTTTGGGATATCTGTGCATTCCCATTTAAAAAAAAAATATGGAAAGCAGCACTTTTTCAAGGGAAAGGGCTGGATCTCAGTGGGGTTGTGCGGGTTGGGAACTTTCTGTGTTGCCCAGTTACTATCGGGGAGCGTTTGTGGGAGATCTCATCTCACATTCCTCCCTGCTCCTGTGGATCCCTGCCTGTCCCAGGTGAGGGATTTGTCCCTGCACAGAGGCAGTTTTCCAGCTGCTCTGGTTTCTGCGAGGAGCAGACAGCTCGGCTCCGTGCCTGGGACGCCAAAGGGTCCTGGGGAGAGGACAGAAGAGAGGGGAAGTTGTGTTTATCCTCCCTTAGAAATCCTTCCAAATCCTGCCTGCCAGCCTGGCAGATAAAAAGATTCCTTGGAACAGCTGTGATGCCACAACCCTCGATGGAAAATTCCCCTAGGAATTGCTGTAAATTCAGGGGGAAAAAATGTGAAGCTGTGGTTATGTTATAAATATTGTTTATGTATTATGTAATATTATATATATACAAGGGATGGAGGGACAGGACACAGGGAATGGCTTCCCAGTGCCAGAGGGCAGGGATGGGTGGGATATTGGGAAGGAATTCCTGGCTGGGAGGGTGAGGAGGTTGCCCAGAGGAGCTGTGGCTGCTCCTGGATGATCCCTGGAAGTGTCCAGGACCAGGCTGGACAGGGCTTGGAGCAGCCTGGGACAGTGGGAGGTGTCCCATGGCAGGGGTGGGNTCAGAACTTCTTCCAGACCTGGGCTTGAAACAAGGGCTGAGCTGAACTCCTGAATGGATGTCCCAACTTTCCCCTTCCCCGGTTTGCTGTCAGTGCCTGGAGCAGGAGGGAGCTGCAGGGCACAGCTGAGGCTCAGCACTGTGGGAATAAGGAACACACTGGACACCTTCTCCTGGATCCTGGGCCTGAGAGAGGAAAAGGGAATGACCAAGGAACCTGGGATTGAACCCTACCCGGCAGGTAACCCAGCTTGGATTGCATCCCTTAAATCCTTTAGGTTGGAAAAGCCCTCTGAGGTGGTGGAGTCCAGCCCTGCCAAGGCCACCACTGCCCCACGTCCCCAAGTGCCACATGCACACAGCTTTGGAATCCCCCCAGGGATGGGCACTCTGCCACTTCTGGATCATTGACACGGAATTGGTGTCCCAGAAACTCTCTGCTCGTCCCAAAAAAGGTGCAAGAAAGCACAGCTGGGCTTTCTGAGCTGTGCCACACTCGGTTCTCAGCACAGGAGGGAAATAACTGCATCAGATCTGTCCAGGCCATCTTTGCCTTCAAATTCCCAACGTTTATCTCATCCTCTTTCGTAAAGATCCCTTCTCAGCCAGCTTGGGAGCAGCTTAAAGGGAAAATGAAACAAAGATGGGATCTGGGAGTGACATCTCTTAATGAGACCTCTCAGGCTCTCTCATTAACTCGCAGCCAATGCAGACATCCAAAATCACACCCAGATTTCCTCCCCCAAACCATGAATAGTCTGTGCTTAGGGTCCCCCTCATCATCTCCATCCCCTTGGCTTCTTCCCAAAGCAGTTTCTCTTGGCAGGCTGGAGCTGATGGGAATGATCTCGTAGGAAGAACAAAGTGCAATTTTTATTTTTTTTTTTTCCAAAGGAAATAATAAATCTGCTGTGGGCTTTCAAAGCAAGCTGACATCATCAGCGAGGGGGATTTTTATGTATCTGGAGAATGCAGGAAGAACACAAATATCAGCTTGGGCCATTCACATTTTAACTCTAAAGGTGTGCAAAGGATTTCCCAATTTTTTTTCTGTTTAATTTTTTTAAATTAAGCTACAAAAAAAATTTAATTCATCGATGGAATTTAATTACAGGGGAAAAAATAGAGATATTTGTTATTTTATTTTCACAGAATCTCAGGATGGTTTGCGGTGGAAGGGACCTGATCCCATTCCATCCCCTTCCACACCTTCCGCTATCCCAGGTTGCTCCAAGCCCAGTCCAGCCTGGCCTTGGACACTTCCAGGGATGGAACATCCACAGCTGTGATTGATACAAAATGAATTTTAATGCCCATTTTCCAGCAGGAATTCCACAAAGCCTCCAACCTAAGCTCTCCTTAGGCTCCCTATTTGTTTTCCCTCTGGGAATTAAAGCACTGGTGCTGCTGGCAGATAATCAAAGGGAAACAGAGTCCTGTTCATTCCTCCCATTTATCTCCCTTCTTTGGCAAAAAACCCCCAAGATTGTGGGAAAAAATTAACCCCTTTTTACACCATTAATTCTCTTTTTTTAAAATCCTTTATTCCATGTATTTTCCAGCTGCTGCTGACCCAGAAGTGCTCCTTCTGTGGAGCCTTTTCCACTCAGCACAGAGGTTCCCAGCTGCAGTTTCTACTCTCAATCCCTGCCTCTGGAATGTTCTTCCTGGCCAAGGGAATGGGAAGAGCACCCTGAGAGTCATTCCCAGCTGCAGTTTCTACTCTCAATCCCTGCCTCTGGAATGTTCTTCCTGGCCAAGGGAACGGGAAGAGCACCCTGAGAGTTGTTTGCTGAAACCTTTTTCGGGATGGGCACATCAGGAGAGGAGTTTATAAATTGTGGGGTGCTGTTCAAACAGGCCACACACCTCAAAACCTCCAACCCCGTCCAGCCTGGCCTTGGGAACATTTCCACACTCCCACATCTTCTCTGGCCGACTTGGAATTGTTTCTCCACGTTTTGTTGCCTCCATGCCCTTGAAATATTCCTTGTTTTTCCCCCTCCAGCTTCCTTTCACCTGCCTGTCTTTCTTACCTCGCTTTCCCCTGGAATATTTCCTTGTTGTTTTGAGGTTTTATGTTTTTTTTAAATAGAACTAGAGAAGTGTTTTGTTCTATCAAGCTGGTTCCTCTCACAGGGATGTCCAAGAGGACTCATATTTGGGAATTATGGTGGAAAACTGAGGCATGTGCTGAATTCCTTTTATTTTTTGAGGTGCTCTGCCAGTTGGGGTGTTAAATTGGATGGAATTAGGATTCATAATTAATGAGATTTTTCTTCCTCTGTTCAAATGGCTCTCAAACCAGGAAGGCTGAAGTGAAATGAGGGATACAGGAATTCCCAGTCTATCCCGTTCTTCCTAAAACGCTGGGGTTTAACAACATGTTTCCAGTTTTACCACTGGGAAAGCAGTCAAATGCCAGAGACCAGCAACACCACGGATTTTTCCTTTTCTTCCCTCTGCAGGACCGGAAAATTCAGTCTTTAAACTGCTCCTCGCGGCTCCTGAAGGTTATTAAATGTTGCTAATTATGTCACTAATTCCAGGTGAAACCCAGGACTGTTCGGGCATGCAGGAACCTCAACCCCACATTTGCAATCCCCAATCCCTTGGGATACATCTCCAAGGGCCTTTGGGGTGGAATCTTCTCCCAAAGGAGTTCATCTGGTGGAATTTTGGTGGCAAATCTGGAGCTAGAAGTGTCCAAACTCAAGGTCTCGGTGGCATCTCTTGGATGGAAATTTTGACATTTTGATGTTGATTTTGGGCTCTTTCTTGCAACCACTGCTGGGTTTTGGTGATGCTCCCTGGGGTCAGCACAAAAACACCTCAGTTCCTGAGATCTGGAGGAATTGGGGGATACCTGGAGGGTCGGAAAATCTTGGGATGCAGCTCTGGGATTTCTGGGACACACAGGGCCAGGTCCTATCCAGTCTCTTATCCACCAAATCTTTCTCCTCAGGGCTGCTCCAACACCCAGCCCCAATTCCACAAGGCCAAGGGTGCTTTGTCTCCCAAAATCTTGGGCTAAATCCAAAAGTTTATCAAAAATTAATCCCTCTTCAGGGATTACCTGCAATAATTTATCTGATTATCCAGAAACACCGAATTTTCGAGTCCTTCTTGCTGCCACTGCTGGGTTTTGGTGATGCTCCCTGGGGTCAGCACAAAAACACCTCAGTTCCTGAGATCTGGAGGAATTGGGGGATACCTGGAGGGTCGGAAAATCTTGGGATGCAGCTCTGGGATTTCTGGGACACACAGGGCCAGGTCCTATCCAGTCTCTTATCCACCAAATCTTTCTCCTCAGGGCTGCTCCAACACCCAGCCCAATTCCAAAAGGCCAAAGGTGCTTTGTCCCCCCAAATCTTGGGCTAAATCCAAAAGTTTATCAAAAATTAATCCCTCTTCAGGGATTACCTGCAATAATTTATCTGATTATCCAGAAACACCGAATTTTCGAGTCCTTCTTGCTGCCACTGCTGGGTTTTGGTGATGCTCCCTGGGGTCAGCACAAAAACACCTCAGTTCCTGAGATCTGGAGGAATTGGGGGATACCTGGAGGGTCGGAAAATCTTGGGATGCAGCTCTGGGATTTCTGGGACACACAGGGCCAGGTCCTATCCAGTCTCTTATCCACCAAATCTTTCTCCTCAGGGCTGCTCCAACACCCAGCCCCAATTCCACAAGGCCAAGGGTGCTTTGTCTCCCAAAATCTTGGGCTAAATCCAAAAGTTTATCAAAAATTAATCCCTCTTCAGGGATTACCTGCAATAACTGACCTGATTATCCAGATACACCAAATTCTGAGCACTCTTTGCTTCAGCCAAAGTCTAAATGGGATTAAAACCAGCTGCAGGCTTTCAAAGAAAGGCTACAGCACAATTTCATTTAGTCAGACACGTTTTATTTGATGCTGACAGTGGAGAGCTATAAATAGCAGCGGTAAGTTATATTTAACAGCAGAATTACTGATCTGAGGCACGGATAAAGCCTGGCTTTGTGCTAGGCTAGACTGGGTCTGGTGAACACGGAGAACGAAATTATTAATAATCCCCGTTTAGCTCTCTCCCCAGTGTTTATGGGGAATTTGAGGAATCCTTTCCAGCAGCTGCTGATTGTGCTAAAAACTCCTCTTTGATCTCCCCCAGCCACGAGCTGCCTGTTCATGAGGCAGAAATGAATAAAAGCCATTGAGGAGCCAAGGGCTGAGCTGCAGAAACTCTGGCAGGGCTCATTCCCACCCAATTCGGGAGCGTCTGAAGAGGTGTGAAAATTTCAATCTGTTTTTCCAGATTTTGAGGGATGTGGTTCTCCCCAAGGCAGATCCAAGACCCTCAAAGCCCTTCCTGAAGGAGCAGATGTCCCCCAGCAGAAGGACAATCCCAGGAGTTGTTACCAGCAGAGCTGATGTCGCCCTCTGCCAGCGTTAATTCTTTCATGTAAATACTTTAAATGAAGGAGTTGATAATTGCTGTTAATTTTGATGCTCCAGGATTGCCCAGTTTGGCTTGGCATGAGACAGCCCAGAACTTACTGGGCTGTTCTGGTGGATGCTGCCCCAAATTCCTCACATCTGGACTCACACTCAGCACGTGGAGCTGGCTGCTCCTCAAGGAAAGAGAGAAGTGTCTTTCCCAAAGAATTACCCAGCTTTTCTTTCTTTTTCCCATGCTTGACATCAATCCCTCCTTTAATCCTCACCTCTGCATGGGAGCCTTAAAATGCTTTGGCATTTATTTGTGAGTGACAGGATTTTAGGAGTTCTTTTCACAGCAAGGTTTCACGCAAAGCTTGAGGTCACTCCGTGCGTGCACACACAGGCAGGGAGGGGCTCACTCCTCCGGATCCTGATCGGAATAAATTGATTCATCCAACCCTCCTCGAGGAGGCATTTTGACTTCCTAATCTCCCTGCAGGAACACGAGGCTTTTGTAGCCCTTCTAATCCCGATTCTGCCTCGCGATTTTTTGCCCATCCTGTCAAACTTTTCATCTTCCCGCTGCTGTCTCAGAGCCTGGCTGATCCTTTTCTCCTCACTGAAGCTCCTCGGTTTGCTGTCATTGATTCATGGGGGTGATTCAGATCGTTCTCTTCCTATCTGTGGCATCTCTGGGGATAAATATGGAAATAATCAGGGCGTGTTATTAAATCCCGCGTGTCAGGTGAGGGTTTTAGGTCTGACGGATGATTTGAGCTGAGTCAGGAGGGTGTTCACCCTCTCTTGGCAATGCTCCAGGGTCTGTTCCACTCTTCTAATCTCTAAAAGGAGATTTCTTTCTCTACCCATCTATTTTTGGGATGAGGTCGGCTGCCACCTCCCTGTGTAGAGAACCACGGAATATTTGCTGTGCCTTGGCCACTTCTGCAGCTGCCACCTGATAAAATCCAGGGAGATGCTTCCTTAAAGCAAAAGAGGGGAGATTTAGATTGGATTTTAGGAAGGAATTCTTCCCTGTGAGAGTGGGGAGGCTCTGGCACAGCATTCCCAGAGAAGCTGTGGCTGCCCCTGGATCCCTGGCAGTGTCCAAGGCCAGGTTGGACATTGGGGCTTGGAGCAGCCTGGGACAGTGGGAGGTGTCCCTGCCCAGGGGTGGCACTGGATGAGCTTTAAAGTCCCTTCCAACCCAACCCATTCTGGAATTCTTGGCCCAAGCAATCCTTGTCTCTATTTGGAGCTGCCACAGCTTCTTTCCCACATGGAATTCCTGGTTCCTGCCCTCTCCATCCCAGTGCCTGCTCAGCACGGAGCTCTCAGCATCCACACCCAGCCCTGACTAAGTCCTGACACCCAGATCTGCCTTTCAAATCTCCTGCCTGAGCAATTCACGGTCCAGAACCACCCCAGTGCTGCTCCTGCAGCAGGGCAAGGACAGGGATCACTCCCTGCCCACGCAGAGATTTGTTCCTTACTCCCTTAAACTTTTCCCAAACCTCTTTATTCGTTGCCTGTTCATCTAGTCCTCCTTCCTGTAAGATTTTCAAGTCCTCCTCCAGCCTTTATCTGAATTTTGGGACACAGTGGTCTGAGGAGGTCTCTCCCTGACCCCGACTCAGTGCTCAATTCTACAGCATTTTTCATTCAAAAGCCTAAGGAATTTTTAAAATTAATATTTATGCTTCAGTAACCCAAAGAGGAAAACATGTGCATCTCCAAGATGCTGCGTGGGTAAATAATAAGTAATTAATTCCAGGTTTCAGTCTGACTTTGCAGCTTTTTCAGGGAGTCATCAAGGTTTATATTGACAGAGCAAATATTAGGAAAATATTTGGGACACAGGAACCGCTCCCCAGGGAATGGGCACGGCCCCAAGGCTGCCAGAGCTCCAGGAGCATTGGGACAACACTCCCAGGAAGGATTTTTGGTGTATCCAGTGCAGGGCCAGGGGTTGGAGTGGATGATCCTTTGCGGATCCCTTTCCAGCTGAGGATATTCTGGCATTCCACGATTTAAAATGGAATTATGCAGAGCAGAGGACGCGTGGCAGCACCCAAACCCCCGAGGACAGAAATGTCTCCGGTGGTGTAAAAGCTGCATGAGGGAGGTTCCATCTTGGAGATGCTCTTCCCAATAAACACTGGAAGAGGAAAGGGGAGCAGCAGGGAGCAGGAAAGACCGGTGGTGCCGCGGAGCCCCTGATTTGTGTGCTGGGAGCGGGGATGGCGATGGGAGAGAGGTGGAGGAGCTTCTCTCAAGAGCGCTCCTGCCTTCCCGAGCAGCTCTCAGCTGGCAGCCAGCGCCCATTCCATAGTAATGCTCGGTTTTCTTATGAATCGCTGCTCAGACTGTTTTGAATACTTTCTGCATGACTAATTAATGCCCCGAAATGAATTAAGTTGTGCTGTTAAACTTCAGCCCGTGCCAAGGAAAGGCCCTTATTCGCTATTTTATCTGGGAGCTCTCAGGGAGGGGGCATCGCCTGTTATCTAAAAGCCACTTAACCGAGCTGAGATGTGATGTCACGGTCTGGAAATACGCGGGGATTTTCGTGCTCAGCCTGCCGAGACACAGCCGTGACTTCGGTGTGATAAACCTCATTAACGTCCTTAAAATCTGCGAGCAGCAGAGATAACAAACCCCGCTGTGAAAGCTGGCACGAGATGAAACCCCGCAGCCTCGCAGACGGAGTTTTGCTCGGCTAAAGCTTCCTGCAAACCTCTGCCGGCATCGAGAGGTGATTCAGCTCCGGGGGAGACACTCCCAGCCGGAGCGGGGAGCTGGGACTCGCTCGCCGGTGACCCTCGGGAAGAGCAGCACCAGCCCCGCGGAGGGGAAAAGCCTCTGGGAATAAGGTAATCCCAAAGGCAGGAATGTCGGTGGTTCACTCTTGGTGGCTCCTGGCTCGCAGGATCCCTCTCATTTTTTGGCTACTAATTCCCTGCGCTTTTGAATTCATCCTTTGCTATCCGTAGTTGATTTTCCCGGGAGCAAAGACGAGGATAAGCCCCCGGACCGATCCGTACGCACCAGCCTGGAATAACGCAGCATCTCCTTTTTGGCGGAGCACGAAGGAAAGCTGGAGCTCAGCACAATTCCCAGCCCGTCGGAGATCCTAATCTCGCCTTGCCGGCGGAGCAGAGCGGGCACTGCCGCTCCATGAGCCGGCCCCGGCAGGGAGCCGAGCCCAGCCTGCTCCCGCATCCCTGGGTCCCGAATTCCCGGCTCCAGCATCCCTGGGTCCCGAATTCCCGGCTCCAGCATTCCCGGCTCCCGGGCTGCCCCGGCCGCCGAGGGCGCGATGGAAAATCCCTGAGCCAGCGGCTGGAAAATCCGTGCTGCAAAGGTACATCCCTGTCTCTGTTTAACCCCCCAAATCCCTTCTTTCTACCCCTTTTCCCTGTTGTTTTCCCCCATTGTTTCCCCTATTGTTTTCCCTATTGTTTTCTCTATTGTTTCCTCTATTGTTACAGCGAAAAACGCGATTTTCTTTTTAAGTCGGGAAGTCACTCGGGTTGACACGTGCTCGGCAAAACAACCCGTGCCTGTGCCGGGTTAAAGGGAAATGTGCATTTTCCCTTCCTTCAGCCCCGGCTCGGTGGTCCCAGCAGGATTTGGGGACTCCTGGCTCCGTTCCAGGAGCAAGAACCAGCCCCGTGCTTGGGACGGGAGCGGCGGGATGAGCCCCGGGGGGAGCTGGAGGTGTTTCCAGGAACCCCCGGGTTTGGAACCACTCCTTTCCTTCCGAACATCCTCCTTCTCCCCAAAAATTCCCTGTTTTTAGGGTCACAGGCGTAAGAGAGGTGATTTTTGGCACTGGTGATGGAGGCGCTCCCGGGGCTGGTCCTGCCCCGCTCCCCAGCGGGGCTCTGGGGTTTGGCAGGAGGCTGAGGGTGTGATTATTGTTAATTTTAATTTTTTTTTTTCTGAGAGCCTCTTTAGGGAAATGTGGCTCTTCACGAGTTGTTTTCCGCGTGAAGGCAAAGGGAATAATTACATTTGTTGGGAGTAAAAGAGAATCGCGGTGCTGCCGCCTGAGCTTCCTGCTCCTCTTCCCTGTTAATTAAAAAATGCCGCTCGGTAAAAAAATCATGGAATGTTTTGGGCTGGAAGGGGCCTTAAAGCTCGTCCCATTCCACTGGTTGCTCCAAGCCCCATCCAGCCTAGCTTGGGATTGAATTAAATTAAAAATTAAATCAATTTGGTAGATAAATAATTGTGTTTCCAAGTGTAGCCAGTGTATGTGCTCTTTCCTGCTAAAATCCTCTGTACTTGGAGGAAACATTAAAAATTCCTTGATAATTATTAAATTCCCTTCCTAAACACATCACTTGCCAGTGCAATGAGCTGGAGAATTCTTTTCTATATTCGCATCATTTCTCTTATATTTTGGGAATGTTTACTTGGCAATGGACACGGGCAGGTATGAAAACCTTCCCAAATTGTGGGAGTCCCTGCAGCAATATCCATCGGGTGTAACCCACATTGCCAGGGGTGTATTGGTTGATTTTTCCAGGGTCTGGAGCCCAGGATATGGTTCATTTTCTAAAAATCACTCCAAGATTCATTTTCAGGCCGCACCAGCCACGGGGCTGATGGATTGGCAACTTCCACTGGGCAGAACTGGCACAATAAACGTATTTTCTACATAAAAATAAATTATTATATTGCTTTAGAGAGGTCGTCCTGTGGGAATTGTTGTAAATCCCAGAGATCCCGGTGGGAAGCAAGTGGAAATTTGCAGTGTGGCTGTTACCATACCTTTAGAAGAACCTCTGCTGGATTTTTCCCTGCTTTTATTGCTGTGGCAAAGCTGTTTTGCAGCGAGCTGGGAGGGTCTGGCTGGCTCAGGGCTGGCGCTGGTGGTGTCAGGAGGTCAGGCTGGCTCCGCATCCTGCTCCAGCCCCGCGGAATCCCGTGGATTTCAGGATTTCAGATTTTCAGGAAGCACTGCAAAACAATTTTGTAAAGCATTTCATAGAAAGTAATTTGGATATCAACATGGAAAAACTCCTCAAAAAAATGCAAGCACGTGGTATGTATATAAAAGTGCACGTAATGATTAGCCCTGTTAGACTTCAGCTTAGAACCAGAATTTGGAATTTAGTTGAAATTGAGTATTTTACCTACCTCGGCGATACTTAAGTAATAAGAGACTTTACCCTCTTGAGTTAGTCTCAAATGTAATTGTCTTTTTTCTTTTGAGTGACTGGATAATTTGAATTTCAAATATTGAAACAATATTGGTAACAAGTCAGAAGTGGCAAATTGTCATGAGAGAGTCCCAAATATAAATTCTATACTCAAAAGGAGTGAAGGGAGATATAAACCCAGCAGCCACAGAAATCTGCGGATTTCCTTTCGTGTTCCTTCTCCTGCTGTGGAAACTCAGTGGTGCTGTTCCCTCTGCAGCCAGTGCTGGAAAATACAAATTTTTCCAGTGCAGGGAAATACAAATGTGGATATTTTTATTTGATTATAGCCAGTGATGAGCTCGCAGGGTTCAGGGTCTGGGAGGGACAAGGTGTCAGGGTGAGGTTTCTCCACCAGATCTGCATTTTCTCGGCGGCAGAATGAGCTAAAAACAAAACCCTCGGTGAGACAAACGATCCCAAAATGATTTAGCTCATTAGGAGCGCCGGGATAAAATGATTCCCAACATCCACTCATTAGTTATGGAAACACCAAGGGTTTAACCAGGCTTGCCCTAAGGTCTAACCCTGCTGCCTCCATAAGGCCCCAGGAGGTGCCAGCAGGGAGGGAATCCAGCCCTTCCCATTCCCACTGGATTTTTTTTTTTAAGGCCAGCATGAACATAAAAACATCTGAAGAGTCACCCTGGCCGTGTTACAGTGGGAGACTTGTTCCCTGTAAATCTAAAACTTTATTTATGCGTCAGCGATCCTCTGGTTTCATTATTTGGCGCTCGCGTGTCTGATCTCGGGGCTGATTTCCTGCCACTCTCTGGTGTAAAAGCGAAGGATTAGTTACAACGGAGCTTGGAAATGGAATAAATTATTTGCTCTCAGCTCTGCTCCTCAGCAGGGTTGGGGTTTTCCAATGGAAAGCCAAGTTGCATCCCACGATTTGTTGATCCATCGTTTCTCACAGCGTGGATGAATAAAGGGATTTAAGGGGCACTAAAAATTAATGCAGGACATCCCTCGGGATGATTTTTAGGAGCTGAGGGCAGGAAGTTCTGACCCCACTCCTTTTCCTGGCCCGTGTTGCTCCTCATGTCAGCCACATTGATGTGACAGAATGGGCAGGGCGAGTTCTTGGGGTCAAGTGAGCCAAGGGCCGAGCTCGGCCACGGAGAACTCCAGGAGAGCTGGAGGCTGCTGCTGCTCTGGCTCCACAAAGCCCAGCGAGACCTATTTAGTGAAAATGAACTCATTTAGCCCAAAAACAAACTGTTATTTCAGTCCCGGGGCGGCTGACGTGGTAAAAGGTGCCGAGCCCGAGCTGCTGATTGGGATCTGCCTTGGGAAAGCAGATCTTGGCTCAGTGGGAAGGGCACAAAGGAGGTGGCAAGGTAGAATTTCTGGTGGCTCTTTGCCACTCTGGGTAGGTTTTTGCATCAGACAATTCCTCCTTGTGGTGTAACGGGAGAGGAAAGACAAAAGTACAAATACATCCCATGGTTATCCCACCACTCTTCAAAAATTATTTTGGATTCCATGATTTTTTTTTTTAGTTTGAACAACAAGACTTGTCAAAAATCCTTCTTTTTTTCCCAAAAAGCAAGTAATAACTCCTCTTTTTTTATTGTTTTTTTGGCTTTTTGGGTGTTTTTTGTTTTTCTGTAATAAACCCATTTTCCCCCCGGTGAGTTTTCTGTTTTCTTTGTGGCGTGGTGTGACCTACTGAGAGAGGAGCAGAGTCCTTATCCCTCCGTGGCCATATGTTCCCAGAAATAATCATCGTTTCCCATCAGAGCCACTATCTGGGCTCCTCCCTGTCCACTTGGTTGTGTCCCTGGTCGAGATTTTTATAAACCCTCTGTGGAAATTCGGAGGGGTTCACAGCAGAAATGTGTGCCTGGAGGCAGAACTCCTCCCCCACCAACAACAAACCATTGTCAACCCCACAAATATCTATTTTTGACATCTGTACACCCAATAAACCCACGGTTTATCCCTTGACACGTGCTAAAACAGGGGAAAATTGAGCATAAATGACCATTTGTTCACTGCCCAGTGGTGCCTACGTGATCCCAGCTCAGCCCCTTCTCCCAGCCATTCCCTGTGAATCCACAATATTCCCATTTATTGGGCTGCCAGCAGTGCCAGGGAGTTAACCCTGGGGCTCTCTCCCAAGGGGTGCTGCAGATGCTCCCAGCAGGAGCTGTGCCTCCGCTGGGATACTCCCGAAATCCTGCGTGGCAGCCTCAGAGCTGGGATGGATTTGGGATGATGATGGCATAAAATATCTCACCTGCTGCTCCATCGGTCTGTATTCCTGAGGAAACCCTTCCAGGGGCTTCCTAATTTTATATAAATAGCTAAATGTTCTCTATAAACTGCTAAATATTCCATAGAAATTGCTGACTATTCTCTTTAAACTGCTAGATATTCTATATAAATTTCTAAATATTTTCTAGAAACTGCTAAATATTCTATATAAACTGCTAAATATTCTCTAGAAACTGCTGAATATTCTCTATAAGTTGCTGAATATTCTATATAAACTGCTAAATATTCTATATAAATTTCTAAATATTCTCTATAAACTGCTAAATATTCCATATAAATCGCTGAATATTCTCTATAAACTGCTAAATATCCTATATAAATTTCTAAATATTCTCTATAAACTGCTAAATATTCCATATAAATCGCTGAATATTCTCTATAAACTGCTAAATATCCTATATAAATTTCTAAATATTCTCTATAAACTGCTAAATATTTATATAATTTTCTAAATATTCTCTATAAACTGCTAAATAGTCTATATAAATTTCTAAATATTCTATATGAATTGCTGAATATTCTCTATAAACTGCTAAATATGATAGGAAAAGATGAAAGGAATTACCTCTATTATAATTCAACTCTTATCATGTTTTCCTTTTACGTCTTTTATTTGTATATCAGGAATAATTCCCGTATTTTATCAAATCCTTGGTGCCTTCTACTTAAATTTGAGGGATTTTTTGTTCATTCTCTTCCTCTACAAGTGCTTTTAATAGAATTCCATAAATTCCTGTCATGGAATTCTGCCTGGCAATTTCTCCCTATCAGTCAACCTTGAGCTTTTTGTATGTCTTTGCTTTCATCTCTGAGCTGCTCTGCAGGTGAATTCTGACTCTCAGGCAGGTGCTTGGCTCTCTGTGGGATGATCCCTGTGGATATGGGAGGGATTTGGCTGGAAAAATGGGAAGGGAAATATTTCAGGCGTCAGGCAGGTTGCAGAATCCCTGGGGTTTGTCCCGAGGAGGGAGTTTCCCTGCTAAGACATGTGCTAAAAAAAAATAGGTGTAAAACCATCAACAGAGGGAATTATTTGGATTCGGGATTGGTTTAGAGTGCAGGGAATAAAATGACTCTGGAAAAGTGGAACTTGTGGAAGGAGTTTTCCTGGTGTGTTATATCCAGAAATGCTGAAGGCTGCACACTCCTAATCTTGCCTAATTTTGAGCTTATTAAATGTGGGTTTTAAGTGCTCCGGGGCAATTTTTAAAAAATTCTCAAAATTATCTTTTCTCGGGAAATTTCATGAACTGCTGCTCTTAGTCTTTATTAATTAATTCATTTATTCACTTCCTGATCACGCTCTCCTCCCTAAATAGATGGAAATTTTAATTTCCAATCCTATTTCCATTTCACTGTTATTATTCCTTTATCCAGGCAGAGATTCCCAGCTGGAATCACCTCGCAGTGTGAGTCCAGCTCTGCTCCTGGAGTGCAGTCGGGGTGATTGCAGCTCATGGTCCTTCTGCGCCGCCAAATTTCCATGATGGAAATCAGGAATTTTTTGGGAAAGGCTTGACAAGCTCATTTCTGGAGTTCAGTCAGCTGTAGGATGGATTTTTAAAGTAAATGTTGTGTGTCTGGAAGATGAGGAGAAGTAATGCCATAAATATCTGCCACAAAGTCACCTGGAAATGAGGTTGGTAGGAAGGAGAAGGAAAATCAAACCAAAATATTCTCCATTTAAACCCCTGGATTTCTCTCTGCCAGCTCCTGCAGACTTTAATTTATTTGTCCTTTCACATTAAGAAATTTTTGAATAAACAAAGCGAATTCCACCGGGTGAATTTTCGCTATTTTTGAGGGATTGAGTGAAAACTGCTTTGGGCAGATGTGCATCAGCAGTGTCCCCAGGGAGCCCTGGTGGGACAGGGAACAATGGCTCTTGTCCCCACAAGAATGGGAGCCCTTGATGAAATTTGAGCATCTCAGGACCTCGCTCTGTGCATCTGCTGCTCGAGTCATGGGGTCTCGTGGGCTTTCCTGGCCAGAATCCCAAGGAGCAGCACTTTAATCCCAAATATTGGTTTCGCAGGTGCCGCGCACGTGCAGTTTATTTAGATTTTTGTATTTGTATAAATGAGGCTTGTTTGAGAGTTCCCATGTCAGGCTCATGGTAAATCTAAATATATGAAACAAAATAAACCGTTTGAACTTTCAGATTTTTTAGAATTTTTTATTTTACATATTTTTTGTGGTTTTATGACCACTTTGTCCTATTCTGTTGTGTTATCGTGTATATTTAAATATTTAACAGTGTTGGATTTATTTTTGCAGTTTATTTTCGCTACATTCACCGAGCTCTTTCTTTTTGTGCACGACCAGGCTTTCCCAACCTTTAATATTTCTCCAAAGGGAATTTGTTTTCCCAGGATCCTCATGCTCCTATAACAAGATTCTAAAGCCAAACCGGTGCAGGGCTGGATTTTGTAGAAATCCCACCTGGTTTTAGGGCTCTCCTTCTTCCCAGACGTACATTTGGGGCTAAACTGCCGAGGAAGCAGATGCCAGTCTGCAGATATTAAGAGTTAATATCTCTTGAGATGTGTTCATGCTCTTAAGGAGATTCCAGCCCTCGGGGAGGCTCCTCTCCAGGAAGATCCAAGGGGCTGGAGGAGCAGGTGAGCATGGGGCTGGGGCGTGGGTTTGGGAGCCACCCAAAATCTCTATTCTCTGGGAAAAAGTAAGCAAATAATGATATTAATTTTTAAAACATCATAAACTCCCCCCAAAAAATGCTTTTATTAAATGTTTAAGCAGTGCACGGCTTGGTAGATACAAGATGAAAATAATTGAATAGCAGGGACGCTTCCATGCTTAAAGTGCAGCTGATAAAACAACTTTAAAACCTTCTCAATCCTTGGAGACC
>VZRF01006205.1:111994-133690 GCA_013396875.1 Vireo altiloquus
CACTTAACCTTTCCTTGGGATGCAGATTTGGGAGCCATCCATGAATATCAGAATCAGACCCTCGGGATTCCAGCTGGGATTTTGTGAAGGTTTTTTCCAAGGAGGTGATTTGGTGGAGAAGAGTTTTTTGGGGTATCCCTGGAGGTGGAAACGAGGAGTGGTTTGTGGGGAGGGAAAACGTTGTGGATTCCCTGAATCCCAAGGGAAGGTTAGGTGGCCTTTCTGTCCTCATTTTACCTCCTGTCTCTGCTGGATGACAAGCGTGTGTCCATCCGNCGGAAAAAACCTTCACAAAACCCCAGCCAGACAAGGACATTGAGGTCACTTAACCTTTCCTTGGGATGCAGATTTGGGAGCCATCCATGAATATCAGAATCAGACCCTCGGGATTCCAGCTGGGATTTTGTGAAGGTTTTTTCCAAGGAGGTGATTTGGTGGAGAAGAGTTTTTTGGGGTATCCCTGGAGGTGGAAACGAGGAGTGGTTTGTGGGGAGGGAAAACGTTGTGGATTCCCTGAATCCCAAGGGAAGGTTAGGTGGCCTTTCTGTCCTCATTTTACCTCCTGTCTCTGCTGGATGACAAGCGTGTGTCCATCCGTGGATAAACATACGAAAGACACACCTAAAATATCTGTTTTGTACACCTAAAATATCTATTTTATATAACTCTACAAAATACGCACACAAATGCAGAGATCTCCACACTTGTCATTCGGTCTTCAAGGATTGAGAAGGTTTCAAAGTTGTTTTATCAGCTGCACTTTAAGCATGGAAGTGTCTCTGCTATTCAATTAATTTCATCTTGCATCTACCAAGCCATGCACTGCTTAAACAGTAAACAGAGTCCAAAGCATATTTTGGGGGAGTTTACAATGTTTTAAAAATTAATATCATTATTTGCTTACTTTTTCCCAGATAACAGAGATTTTAAACAGCCTCTACCTTGGGTTTAGATCTGATATTCAAATGGAAAAAGGGAATAAGGTTTTTTTCAGTGGTTTTTGTCCTCAGGAATGTTGTTCTGTGGAAGTGTTTTATGGAGCTAATTTTAATTGAGGCAACCAAGAGTGTTGTGAAATGAATGAATATTTACTTGCTTTGCATTTTAGACACACAGAAATATTTTATCTGGAAATGACATTTGGTGTCGTTTGAGTGGGCAACAAGGCCTTGGCTTGCTGGAATTGGCAAAATAAAAATCTTGGGCATGACCAAGTTTAACAAAGAATTTCCCAGGAATGTTCCTGGCTCCAAGGACACCATGAGCCCCATGTTTGAGGAAGCTGCATTTTACAACTTTGGGTCTTACCCTGGATTGTAATTTGATTTTTTCCCATGATTGGGACACTTGAAAGTTTTATCTCTTTCTCTCTCTGTTGGATTTTGGGATTTTTTGGGGGTTGGGTTTTTTGGTGTCCAGTGAGGTACGGATGCAAGTGCATGGTTGCCTTGGCTGAGGCAGCTGGGGGAAGTTAATGAACATTTCTCTTCATGAAATGTTCATTAACTTCCCAACCTTCACGTCCAGCCTGCCCAAACACCCCAACGGATCCAAGTGAGGAGTTGTGTAACTTGGCAAACTCCTCCCTTCCCTAGGAAATCCTACTGAAAATGAGGTCCGAAGGATGAAAAAAGGGGAAAATAAGCAACACCACAGTCTGGATCCAGTTGCTTTTTTCCCATTCTCCAGTGAAAGGGGACTGGGAGAACCATGGGGTGGGATTTGCCAGTGGGATTTGAGTTGGGAAACCCCCATGGATGAAGCTGGATGTCGTTTCTCCCCTCACCTTGAAAGTCTGCAGGCAGTAAAACTTTTTAGCACTTCTAATAATTGAAAAGTCCTGATTTCCTCGCTGGAATTAAATGCCTTTTAGTGGATTAGGTTGAATCGCATCCACTAAGAGCTCGATCATCTGCCAGCCCCGAGAGTTGGGCCAAAGCTTTGTAAATTAATGAGCTCAAGGTGATTAGGACAGGTTGGGTGCTTTGGACCACGCACCAAATTGTCCCCGTGCAAGGTGTGGAGCTCCGGGCGTCTGTCACTTCTGTTTCCCATTTTCATTTGAATTCCTTGGCTGGGAAGGGGTTTTGAGAGGGGATTTTGGGAGGGTATTTTCCAGGCTTGGCTGCCAAAAACATGAGGGGAGCCATGAAAATTACGTTGAGGTTCCAGAAGTTGAAGCAGCATTAAAACCGCGCTTGTTGCTGTGATAATTCCGATTTCAGTCTCCATCCAAGGTTATTTATCCTTGTATCCAGGATCCATCCACAAGAGGTTTTATGGGAAGACAAAACACTTGAAATCTCCATGGGAAGGAGTTTTTAAGTCTTGCAGCAACGTTTTTTGTGTGGCTTTTGTGAATGGAAAAATGTCTTGGGACAAATACTTTGGTACATCTTTATATAAAGTGTGGGATTTTCCCAGAGTTTTGTGGACATCAGAACATCTTCCTGATAAATTCTTGGCTTGGGGTCAAGGAAAGGAACAGAGCTTTTATTACCCAACAGGGCAAGTTGTGGGGATTTCTTTAGCACTCTAATTATTATAATCATCCGATTATCTGTAGATTTTTCGTAAAAAATGTGGTAACTTTCAGTAAAACATGGCTTTCCTTGGAGGCAGGAAAGGCTCTGGAATTTTATAAACTCTCAGGTGACAGAAGAATGAAAAGTGTGCACTGCACATCCAAATTCTCCCTGGTATTTTTGGTCTCCAAGGACAGTTTGATGGATTTGGGAATGCAGGCCTCATTCCTGAGGCTGATCCCACACCTGCCTGAGGGTTTGCATCCTGAATCTTCAGGAAATGAGAGCAACTCCAAACCATTTTGTTGAATTTCGTCCCATTTGGTCTAAAACTCCTGATAATTGTGTTCATTGATCCCAGCGTTACCTTCAGTTTTTCTCTCTGATCAACATCCATCAGAGGGGGCTGGAATTAAATAATCCAACTCAAACCACTCCATAATTCACATTATAATTGCTTTCCCAAGCAATTTTTCCTCACAGTCCTCTTCCCACATTTGTCTGAGCGTGGTTTATGTTGTTGGGTATCAGAAGCTTTCTCGAGGGAGGATTATTTTCAAGGTGATCTGTCCTGAAAAGATTCCATGTGCTTCCAGCAGCTGTCAGCAGGATCTGGCAGGGCTGGGCCAGCGCTCTCAGATCTGTCTGAGCTCTGTCCTTTCGTTGGGTTTTTCGCATTATTTTTAAGTGTTTTGGGTAAGAATTTAAAACCTGCTTGCTCTTTTCACACCCCAGATTCCATCAGCTCGCCTGACTGGACAATACAGCACTGTCTGGATTAGTTTTGGGTCTCTGATGTGTAAAATTAAGCACTGAGGTTGCTTGAAGAGAACATCACCATCATGAGGTCTTTGGGTGCTGGTGGGGAGAGAGAAATCTCCTGAGTCCAGCCCTTCATGGGTGGAACCTTCCGTGGCCACTTCTGAGGGTGATGGGGTGAGGATTTGAATTCTCACTCAGGTGAGACCCCACCTGCAGAGGTGCCTCCAGCTCTGGGGCCAACAGCAGGAGCTGCTGGAGCAGGTCCAAAGGAGGCCATGGAGATGCTCCAAGGGAGAGCTGGAGCCAGGCTGGGAGAGCTGGGAATGTTCACCTGGAGAAGGGAAGGATCCAGGGAGAGCTCAGAGCTCCTTGCAGGGCCTGAAGGGCTCCAGGAGAGCTGGAGAGGGACTGGGGCCAAGGGATGGAGGGACAGGACACAGGGAATGGATCCCAGTGCCAGAGGGCAGGGATGGGTGGGATATTGGGAAGGAATTCCTGGCTGGGAGAGTGAGGAGGGGCTGGGATGGAATTCCCAGAGCAGCTGTGGCTGCCCCTGGATCCATGGCAGTGCACAAGGCCAGGCTGGATGGGGCTTGGAGCAGCCTGGGACAGTGGGAGGTGTCCCTGCCATGGAAATGGACGATCCATAGGTCCCTTCCATGGGATCATTGTGTCCCCAGCTGTGGATTGAGGCTGCAGCTTCCACTCCATTCCGTGTGCTCCACGTTTGGGAAACGAGCAGCTCCTTGGGAATACCTGTGCTGGGAGGTCTGAGCTGGGACCAGAACATCTCTGAGTCTGTGCCCTAAATTTAAACAGAGACACATCCCAAAAGAGCTCGCCCTGGATTTCTGCCAGGAGCTGATGGTGGGATGAGATGGGAGCTGTGCCTGGAGCTGGACACTGAAATTCCTCTTAACCCTCAGGGTAGCACTGGAAAAATAAATGCTCTTTTGTTCCCAGTTCTGCACAGGAAGCTCATTTTGGCTCCTTTTAACATCACATCTCGAGCTGGCGGGGAGTCAGAACTGCAGCTCCATGACCTCATATCTCTGGCACAGAGCATGGCTTGGAGCTCCACACGCCAGCTCCTGACAATAAATCAAAAATGTGAAATATCTGCGAGTCTGTCATAACAGGAGAAGCTTGTACAGCACATTTTTTAATTTCTTCTCTTCCGCTTCGAGGAGAAAAATGAATTTTTCTGAGCTGTGATCAGGGTTGCAGAGGATGAGCAAGCCCAGGGGGAGAAGTTCTGGGTTTTGCTCTGTCCTCTCCGTGGATGCTGGGGCTGAAAATCCACCTGATCTCCTAGAGTGGAGCCTCCACCTGGGCTGGGATCCGCTGGTTTATCAGGGAATTGTGGCCATGAGGGGTGAATGTGCTGCCAGTTACACTAAAACAAATCATAAATCTGGGAAGGGATCTCAAATCTTATCCCATTTCACCTCCTGCCACGGCCAGGGACACTTCCACTATCCCAGGCTGCTCCAAGCCCCTCCAACCTGGCCTTGGAATTTTACTTTATCTTTATTACTTCACTTTTGGTATTTTTAAATTATTATTTCCTGAAAAACTCCAAAGCAAAGACTTAAACCATTGATTATTTTCTATCCCGAGGCAAACAATTTTCGTACACAAAATTTTAGGGTTTAAAGTGTGCAGGTGCAAAAGAAATGAATTCCCTGTGGAGGGATGAGAGGTTTCCTGCTTATCTGTTGATTCTGTTGCACAAGGAGAAGGCCTGGATTATAAACACAAACCCAAACTGTCCGAACTTCAATTTGTTACTTTTTTAAAGTTTATTTCTCTGACATTTTTACCTGGAGCAGTGCTTTTTGTCAGGTGGTTCTGGTAAACAAAAAGCAGACACCTGAGAAGAGGAGGAAACTGCTCCCTAATTAATTCCTGCTGCTTCTCCTGCTGCTGGGTGACTTTTTAGGGAGCTTGGGGAGCTCCTCTTCCCTAATTTGGTCCTGCTGGCTTTATCCTGCTGCTCTGGAGCTCCTTGGTTCCCTGTCCTCTACAGAAAGGTGCATTTTTAAATCACTTTTTGATTTTTGAAGGGTTTTTATGGAGAAGATGAGGGACCTGGATGGCAAAGGAACGATTTGCTGGTGGCACTGGGAGTTGGGACTGATTTTTGAAGGGTTTTTGTTTAGAAGATGAGGGACCTGGATGGCAAAGGAACGATTTGCTGGTGGCACTGGGAGTTGGGACTGCTCTGGTTGGGCTCCAGTGCTTGGGAGCCCAAACCAATTTTATTGGGATTTAGGAATTGTGGTGCTTGGAGTCAACATCTCAATTAATAACTTATGTGTAGAGCTACTCCAGGCGTGGGAGTGGAGAGGTTTTGGGTGGATTCCAAGCTTTCTGCAGGGTCAGGGTGCTGTGGGAGCTGCTCCCACCCTGCCTTGGCAGGAGGATGCTCCAGGATGCTCAGGGTATCAGCATCCCTCTGGAGCTGGGATCTGAGGCCAGCAGGAGCTTTCCTGCTGATTCAGAGGAAAGCAGAGCAGGGGAAGTGCCTGCTCCTGGGAATTCCTGCTTTCCACGTGGTTTCGGAGTCATTTATTTTTAATTATATTAACAAACATTCTTGATTTGCACTGGGCAGCCTGTGCCAGGGCCTCACCACCGTCACAGGGCTTCCCAAAATCCCATCTATTCCCAAAATCCCATCTATCCCTGCCCTCTCTGAGTTTAAAGGCAAAAGCCGTGGCTGCCCCTGGATCCCTGGAAGTGCCCAAGGCCAGGCTGGATGGGGTTTGGAGCATCCTGGGATGGTGGAAGATGTCCCTGCCCGTGGCACTGGGTGGGATTTAAGGTCCCTTCCCACCCAAACCATTCCATGATTCCCTGATTTTATATTAAAATATGAATGATGCTATTAAAATCTAGGATAATTATAATATACCACCAGATATAATCATAAATTCTAACATTTTCATATGTAATCATTGCAACAGTGGCACTGCCAACTCCAGACCTTCATTTCTGAGTATGACCAGAGCTGACCTCACTCCTGAGCTGGCTGGAAGTGCTCAGGGCTTGCAGAAAGAAGGAAAAAAAGAAAGAAAATTTATTTTAAAAATATCTTTCTTCCCTTATTAGTGTGAAATACACTTTAATTTCCATGAAAGACATCATGGAAATTAAATCAGTGCTTCAGTGCCAAAAACTCAGTCTGTTGGTGAGCCTGGTCATTGATATTGCCAAGTAATCTATATTTTATCTATAATATCCTTGGAAAGGCCATAGTTCCCTAAGGAATCTTGACCTGATAGATTTTTTCATGAGGCCTCAGTGACATATTAAAAAAAAAATTATAATTTTGGCTGGAAAACAATTTGGAATTCCTTTTATCTCACCTGTCCCCATAAATCCTTTGGACCAGTGAGATTTTTGAATTTCCAGCCCATTTTCTAGTTAGTCTGTTTGCTTTAGGGAGTGAATTTCTATCATACTTGAATCTAGGATGACTTAATTTAATTTTGTTTTTATTTTCTGTAAATTTCTGGGCTGGCCTGATTGTGCTCTCAGCTCTGTTTCACACAAGCTGTGCTGATCCAGGGGCAGTCCTTTGTCATTCCCAAGGCTCCTTCACCCTTCTGGAGGTGCTTTCTCAATTATCATGGAGCTAAAAAATCAATATAATAAAATATAAATCCAGCGCTTGGAGTGGAAAGCAAACTACAAACCTTTGGTTCAAATATTTTAAATTTAAACCTTTTTTATTTGGCCTCAAATATTCCTTTGTGTTTGTTGTGGTGAAATATTGAGGTGCTGTGGAATGACTTTCCTGGAAGCCTCATTTTTCCCAAGAAAAAGCAGGAAGAGTTCTCCTCAGAGGATCATTATTTATAATGGTATTCACTCACTGGCAGCATGGAAAAAATTGGCTGAAAAGATCAATTTGAGAGAAATTAACAGCCCAAAATCGATTATTTTCAACATTTCCCTGGTCAGACGCAGATTCCCACACGGATTTGGGGTAGGGCTGAGCTCGGATGGAGCACAAGCCAATAAATCCCAAGAAAAAACATCAGTGGTGACACCAGGAAAATGATGGATGGTGGCCTGCAGAATTCCAGGTGATCCATGAGGGAAAATGAAGCGAAGGTGGAATCAGGGGAGCACCTTTCGAAAAGCTTTGGTGTGTCAGGGGGGAGNACTCCACACTCTGTGCTGCACTAAACAACATCTCCTCATTCCTTTGGTGCTCTCAGCTCACCCAGAATTGGGGTAAATGCTCCCACGAGCTTGGTTCGCAGGCCAAGCCTTTTTTGAGGAGCTCTGAGGGTAAAACAAACACCCAGAGGAGCAGGAAAAGTTCCCAAGCTTTTCCTGACTCCAACATTGGTGCTCTTGTCGTGTTCTGGGGGTGAGTGTTCCAGGCAGATGAGCTGCAGCAGGATTTTGAGGGAATTCTTCATACGAGATAACATCTCTGGGCTGGCAGATTCCCGAATTACTGGAGGCGTTCCAAGAAAAAAAACCTTGGGAAAGTGGACTTGGTAATGCCAAGGGGATGAGGCATTCGGGTCTAGCAGAAGGCAGGGCAGATGAGGAGAGGTTTAGAGTTTAATTAACACCAAGCAGGGGTTGGGTTTTAATTGATGTGAGACAAAAACCTTCTGTGTTTTCCCCTGTTTGGGGTGAGGCGCAAAGGGATGTGATGCTTCCAGGGCCTAAAGGAGCTCCAGGAGAGCTGGAGAGGGAATTTGGGTAAGGGATGGAGGGACAGGACACAGGGAATGGCTTCCCAGTGCCACAGGGCAGGGATGGGTGGGATATTGGGAATTCCTGGCTGGGATGGAATTCCCAGAGAAGCTGTGGCTGCCCCTGGATCCCTGGAAGTGCCCAAGGCCAGGTTTGGAGCAACCTGGGACAGTGGGAGATGTCCCTGCCCATGGCAGAGGTGGGATGGGATGGGATTGAAGTCCCTTCTAACCCAAACCAGTCTGGGATTCCATAAAAATTGCTCAAAGCACGTAGGTTTCTCTCCATCCTGGACATCCCATTCCCTGCTCAGCTCCTGTTCCCTTTCCCTGCTGATCTCAGGCAATGTCCAACCCCTTGTCCTGGCTGTGGTTATTGTGCTTCACTCTCCTTTCTATTTTTTTAATTTTTAAAAAATATTATCATTTTAAATTTATCTTTACATCACCCAAACCAGGGTTTTCCTGTTCCAATGGACACTCTATGCCAGCCCCATGACCCTCAGGATTTATCTCGTTCCTCAAAGATCCTCAATGACCTTCCCACCCCTTATTCATCTGAGCCCATTTTTAGGATGCTTTATTCAGAAATATTCTGCTTATTGTCAATAAAATGTTGCTATTTTGGAAAAATTTCCACTATCCAGGCACTTTAGTTTCAGGGAAATTCCCTTTTTTTTATACTTGGGCGCTGTTGTTATTTGCATTTAACCCTGAATTAACACAGCAAATAATCCATGAGCTCCAGGGAATTATTTCTGGTGGGTTGAAGCAACAATTGGATGAAAAAAAAAATAAACAACCACAAACTCCCCCATAAAACCCCCAAAATAACAAAATAACATAAAAATCCTTTTCTGACATTCCTTAAAAACTATAAGGTTTGTTTTGGGGTGAAGACCATGAAGATGAGAGCCTGGTTTTCTGCTGGCAGAACTGTTCAGTAACTTGATTTATTCTATTTATTAAAGAAATATTTATTAAATTATCTATTTACTCTTACAAAAAATAAATCTATGTCTCAGTTTTTCGACCTGCTGGCAGACAATCGTGGATCATGGGATTATTTTCCTGTTTAACTGTGAGATGTAACAGAATTTTTTCATTATAATATTGTGTTGTGCCCATAATTATGTGATAAATAGACATTAAAATCAATTGACAGTGTTTATCTACTAGGGAAATGCAGGGAGGGTAAAGAACTTGTGTAAAAATGGAATGAAAAATTAAATGTAGACAGAAATGGGTGCTGGGGAATGAAATATCCCTGTTTTATATCTGGAGTTCTCTGCAGTAAATTCACTTTATAAATGGTTTGCTTCAAACTGAACTTGGAACAGCGAAATTGTTCGTTTTAGCTTCAGAAAAATGGATTGAAATGAAAATTTATTCAGTTACTCAGAGCATTTTGTTCTCCTGTAAATTGTAATGACATTAAAAAAAAAGTGACTTTCTGCACAAGTCAAAGGTAGAGAATTCTCTGTAGGAAGGTATTTACTCTTCTCAGCTTCCCAGGACATTTATGTGACAAAAACCAGGGAGAAATGGAAAATTTCCATCCCAGGAATCTCCACTGAGATCCCTCATTGTGGTGTTGGAAGTTTGAAACCATCCTGGGAGCGGTGGTTGAAATGGGGATGGTGTTTTACAGCTTCCCATCGTGCTGGGGATGAGTTTTCTCTTAATTAGCTCTTTTTTTTTCCCATCAACGAGATGAAAAAATAAAGGAATTAGATGGCTTTATAATAAAGGACAAGTGGCAATTAATTGGCCATTAAATTCAAATAACACTGGAAATTCTTCTGGAGCAGAGGGTTTGTTTTGGGTTCTGACCTTTTTTGTTTTCCTGGAAAATCTAATGAAAATCTTCGTGAATGAAGGATTTGTTTACTCCATGGATTAACCAGACAGCTGAAAGAACATTAATTGGTCAGTTCTCGTTTGGGTTTGTTTCATATTATTTAATGATAGGTAGTTTTCTCATTTATACCAAATAAAATACGCATTAAAACTGGAGAGGGATAACTTTGAGTAAAGCTTTTGGAGGAAAATAGTTGAATTTTGGTGCCATGGGACTGAAAATACGAAATCAGATTAATTTTGCTCTTTAAATAGAACTAATTACGGCACTTTCAGCAAAGATATTCGCGACAAAATCTGTTAGAGCCCTGACAGAGCAAAGGGTGGCAGCAGAAATAAGGAAATAGAACAAGAAAAATCTTATTTATTTTGATGTAGAAATCTGACCCAGATAAACTTGGACTCACACAAACATGAGCTGCTTTATCAAGAGAAGAATGAGAAGGAGGTACTTATCTAAAAGGATCCTTGCACGAGGCTCGGGTCGTTGGTCGTTAAATATTACGGAGACGTTGGAATGGTAGAGCTGGGAATGGCCAAGCCATTCCTGATTCCCAATGATTCCCCTGGTGCTGATAGTGGTGTGGAATCTTCTCCAGCCTGGTTTGAGGTGGAAATTTCCTCTCTGGAAATGAGGAAAGTAGATGTGTTGTCCTCCTGCGTGTCCAGGATTTTTGGTGCCCCGTGCCAACTGGAATTCACGCGCGGGTCGGGAAATAAAAATTAGGATGAGCTCTGAGTGAACTGTCAGGGGAAGGGAGCTTTTCCACAGGCTCATCCCTCCGTGTCCAGGGCTGGAAAAGTGAACACATGGTGTTCATTAACTGCTACGTGCATACATTAAATTATTTGGGGAGCAACCAAGGCTGTAATCAGCGGGAATTGGGAAAACGAGGGGGGTCGTTAATATCTCATAATTGAGGAGAGGCAAAGAATAATAATTGTGCAATCAGTGATGGGGCATAAGGCTCCTCGGAGGGGGGAAAACTGCAATTTTGGCTGAGTTCATGACAACAAGACCTCGTTTGCAGGGGGTGACGTTGGCGGGGCCGAGGATGGAGCTCGTTTCGGGCCTCGGTGCCTAATCTAGCGTGGCAAATGTGCGAGGTGATGTCCAGGAGGAACTGTCACAAATCCCTCCGGAGAGGCATCGGGAGAGCAGGGACACAATGGTGCAGATTGATGTCTGGCTTTATTAAAGCACAGTTTGGCGCAGGAGGGACAATCTCCCTCTTTCATGTCCCCGTCAGCCTCTCGTCAACGAGCTCCTTATCAATACGTTCGGGGCAAAAATACTGAACGTGGAATTGAAGGGAAACGGGGGAAAAAAAGAAAAAAAGTCCTTTGGAGGTGCCCTTTTCACCAATTAGATTTTGAGATGTCACTAAGCTGGGTTTTAATTTGGCCTGAGCATGCTTGGTTAATTGGGTAGAACTCCTTTCTGTAATCAGGAAGGTTTGGAGCTTTGGTGCTCTGCTTTGCTCTTCCCCCCAATTATTCCCTGTAACAGTCTCCTTTCACAGCCAGAGCCTGCTGGAAAACGATGGGATTGTTTGGAGACCTATTTTCCACACCATCCCAGTGACCCTCCCTTGTAATTTTTTACTACTTGAAATATTTGTTGCTGCAGCACAAATAAACTGTGCCGGGAGTTCACCCAGGATGACCTTGGGCTCAGTGGCTGTTCCTTTGATCCTTTAAAAATGCTGGTGATCCTCCTGCTCCCAAGGTTGTCCCAATTTCCTTGACATAACAATAATTTAACCTTAAAATCTCCTCCCATTCTGTTAAAAATGCTGCTTCTGTGGACCTGCCGAGCTGGAACATGGATTAGGAAAGTATTTTCTTGATGGGTTTCATGTCTTGGTTGCAGCTTGGATAATTTTCCAGCTCTTGTCATAAACATGGCGTACGTTCTCCTGGGTTTTTTAATTTCATTTTTTTCTTTGGCATCATTTTGGCTGCACTTTATTTGGTCACACTGTAATATTCTTTCCCTTTTCCCCAGTAAATGGGATACTCTTGCTTGGCTTTTATCTGCATAGGAAAGATGGTCCAGGATGATCCCAGTTGCTCTTTCCACATGGAGTTTCACCAAAATTTAATTTCATGTGTAGATTCCGTTCCTTGGGATTTCATTTTGCTTGTCCCCAGGAAAAATTCAGCACCCTGCCCCCTGCCAGGGCTGTCACTAACCCTGGACCAGCATTTGCAGCCTCCCTGTCCTGAAATTCCTTCCCTGGGTGTTCCAATTCCTCCTTTTGCCATGAGATTTTTCCCGAGGAGCAGGAAGGAAAGTGTAATCCACAGCATCCCTGCCTTGGGAAGAGGAGCCCTTTCAGTTGTCCAAGTGAACTTAAATATTTCTTTAGGGAATAATTTAACCACCCTCCTCCCCTTGGCCACTGAAACTCAGTGAACTGGGGTTTTTTTGCTTATTATTAGCAGGAAAATCCCAGGATTTCTGTGCTCACGCATGGATTCCTTGTCCTGTCTGTGTGGAGCCAAGCTGTCTGGGGGCTCTCCATGCATTTAGGTCAGGCTATGTGCTGAGGGGCTTCCAGAATATCCAGACTGAGCTAAATCCTGATTTTCCACGTCCCCCTGGGCTCGCTGTCCTTACTGCCCCTATTGCAGGCCATACAAAACCCCAGGAAGAGGCCTTGAAATGATTTATTGGATCATCCATGCCCATTTTCCTGCTGGCTCAGAGGTGTTCATGGTCACAGGTTTGAATATTCTGTGTAATTTAAAGGAAAAAAGAAGTGGTGTCCCTGCACCACATTCATGGAGTAAAACGGGAACGAATTATATCCAACTTGGAATATTTCACCTGCTCACCTTGACAATTAATTTGCAGAAGTTGTGTTTTCTTACATCATGGCCTGGCTGACTTTTAAGTTCCCTTTTTTTCCCCTGTCCTTGATGGCAAATATTAAGTGCCTTAGATATTCCAGTAAAATATATCTCTTCCATCTCTGTTTTTCTGAAGCCAAACTATTCTGAGGATGAATAGAAGTGACATTTTACCCCAGATCATTAAAACATGAGGGACCTAAGAAAAGTTTCACTGAAAATACAAGTGATTCATGTTGAAAAGAGGAGCCAAGTGCTGCCTGTAAAATAATCTTGGAATCACATCCTGTTACAGCTTAAATTGCATCCGAGGCGTGAGAGGGAACATATTGTCCCCCCCTTCACTTCCCCAGGTCTGGGGGCTTTTAGCTCAATGAACTCCAGGCTTTGTAATTAGCAGCAAGGCGATTAGATGGGCCACGTTCCTGGGAGTAATTAGTGCACTAATTGTGTTTGATTGTTTAATTACTCTTGCTTACCGTAATTGAGGAGAGGCAGCGAACCTCTCTGCAAGAGCTCCGAGAGGTTCTTTGGATACAAGAGCTTTGCTGCACCCCCATTTTATGGGGAGGGGGACACACATTTAACCATCCCTGGGATAAAACTGCCAAGAAAATCCCCTAAATGGCACGAGGAAATTTCTTAGAATTCCAGTTTTTTTTATAAACTTTTGATGTGTGCGGTGGGAACCAAAAGGAATAAATAGAATAGGCAAAAAAAGATTGAGCACGATAAGGGAGAAGGAGGGGAAAAGGCAATTTGAGCTGGAGAAGTTGCAAATAGTCCCAGGGATTGTTGTCTGGGATTTGGAAGAGCTACAAGATGGAAAACGTTCCATTGCCATTTTGATTTGTTGTTGGACAGTGATGAGCAAGGCAGAGAGCCAGGTTGGGATTTGGAAGCCGGAGGGAGATGAAAACTTATCCAAATATTGTAAATTCAGTCACGGAAACTCCAACCTGTAGCTTTGTGCGAGCTGGAAGAAAGGCAGGAGGAAAACCCGCGGAGTTCCTTGGGAAAGTGGCGTTGGGGTGGCACACAGGGAGGGATTCCTGGAGGGAAGACTCTGTGGACGTCCTGTTAGGGCCCCACTAGGATGGTTTGTGCCCAGGCTGATTTTTCTTCTCAATCTCTCATCTCAGGGCAAAATAACAAACAACTTCAGTGCTGCTTCAGGTTGTTTATTCTAGGTTATCAAGGGTTCAGGAGCACAGAGTCACCACTGATTCCAGGTGCCAAAAATGGCTGTAGATACACAGTGCAGAGAGTTTATATAAGGTTTATCATCAAATAGAAAGATTCTATGTACATTATTTTGTTTCTAAATCCAATAACTATCAATATTATTAACAGGTCTTTTCTAAACGAAATTCTCTCTACCAATTACTACATGATAGGAACTGAGGTCACAGAAAAGGGAAGAAGAAGGAGAAGAGGGAAGAAGGAGAAGGACAAGGGACTGACACCCTAAAATCTCCATCTTGGTCCCATAGTAATACATGAGGCAACTCTTAAAACTACAAACCTATCTTTCTATAACATATCAAACATTCAGCTTTTCATTTCTTTGGTGTTTGCTGTTCACCCAGGAGTGGGGGCAGCCTCTGCCAAGGGCTCATTTTGATGGCAAAGCCTTCTTGTGGAGCTTTGGGGATAAATTTGGTCCCCAGGAGAACAGGCAAAGCTGTGCAGCTTTACTGGTCTCCAACAGACTCTGTCTCCAAGGAGCAGCTTCTTCCAGCCTCTTCAGGCTGCTTGGAGCTCCTATGGCTTCTTTTCCAGCTGAGGAATAATCATGCCAAGGCAGAGGAAGGACAGCCCAGCTGACCCCGCACAGCGGAATTCGCGGGAGCGGGCGAGGCCTCGGTGGTTTCTCACAGATGGCGCTGCCTGGCCATGCTGTGATCGCCGCTTTAGGGCTCAGAAAGTCTCCTGCCTGCTGAGAGGGAACTTTTCCTGGCTTTTACTGGCTTATTTCACTCCAGGAAGAGTTGATTTAGGGAGCTTCCAGATGGAGGAGTTTCTGAAGGGAAGGAGAAGAGGAAAGGGCAGGATGAAATTAGTGGGAACCTTGTAGGAACTCGGAGGTGTGGCCGAGACAGTGAGGAGGAGATGTAGGAGGAAGGTTGAGATGAGATGTCAGCAGAATCGTCGGTTCTTGTGGGGTCAGGCAATTCCTACTGTGTCAGAAATCCAGGGAAAACAGGGAAATGCTCCGACTCCCATGGGAACGAGGTGGGGGGCACAGAACCCCACGACCTGTGCCGTACTGGCATGAGGAGAACCTCAAAAACACTTGTGAATCTGGAATTCCTTCCTGCCTGGCTTTGGGCAAGTGTTTTTATGGGAAGATTTGGTGTCTGACTCCTTCTTTTCCCCCCATTTTTTCCTCCTGGAATGGGATTTTGACTGCAAACTTGCAGCTGGCGGTGGCTCAGCCCTTGGGTTTGGTCACAGTCAGCCAGCTGAGCTGGAGGAGGGACAGGAGGGACAAAGCCATCCTGAAAAATAACTGTCCCCTCCATCAACACCTCTCCCCTAAAACCCGAGCTCCGATATCCCTCTTCTGCTCCAGTGCTTCCCGGGAGGACGAGGAGACCTTCCATTGTCCCTGGCGCTGGTGACAACAAGGAGGAGATGTCACCTCCCTAATGTGACCTGACAAACGAGTGAGCAGGCTGCTGCTCGGGGCCTCCAATGGCTCATTTCCAAGGGGCTTTGGACCCTGCTGACTCCTGGCCAGGCTGTGTTCCTTATTTCAGTGTCTCATGTCCCAAAAAGATGAAATGAAGCTTCTTTCTGCTGTTTCAAAGCTTGTTTATTTTTCTTTCTTACCAAAGTTTTGGAGGCACAGACTGTGCTGTGACCTCCAGGAACACGAGGGCAGAATGGCAATGGCTACCCAAAGCAGGTAGCTTTTATATCTATTATCAACCAGTTAGAAAACTTTACCTATCTTATTTTGTTCCCAAAACCAGTGAATATCAACCTCATTGACATGTCTCCTCTACACTAAATTCTATCTACCAATTAACAAACCACAGGAACTCATGTCAGAGGGAACAAGGAAGAGAAGAAGGAAGAAGAAGCCAACACCCTAGAATCTCCATGTTGGCTCCATATAATATATATAGCAAAACCTAAAAACTCCAACTCCACACTCTGTGCTGCACTAAACAACATCTCCTCATTCCTTTGGTGCTCTCAGCTCACCCAGAATTGGGGGTAAATGCTCCCACGAGCTTGGTTCGCAGGCCAAGCCTTTTTTGAGGAGCTCTGAATGTAAAACAAACACCCAGAGGAGCAGGAAAAGTTCCCAAGCTTTTCCTAGACTCCAACATGAGGTGAGAAAAAAATATCTGCCCTTGCCCTGGATTTGCTCTGCCAGCAGAGGTTTAGCCCTGATAGAGGTTTAGGAGCTGATATGCCACCAATAACTCCTGAAAATGTAATTGTGTACAAAGCTTGGCTGTTTTGGCTGAAAGTCAAGGACTAAAGGAGGCTTGTGAGCAGAAGAAAAACCCTTTAGACTCTTGGTGAAGCTTCTTAGGGTTTATAGGATTCCCGAAGAGAATCCATCATTGTAGGGAAATATAATTTTGTAGGATTTTGGGAACCGAACCAAATGTTTTATGAAATGTCTGCAGGTTTTAAGATGGTGCATCCATATCTCTATATCTATATTTATGTCTCCTTCCTTACATTTTATTCTTATGTGTGAGTGTAAAACCAGAGCAAATGAGAGTGGTGAATGCCGAATTAATATATAATTAAATGAATATTTAGTATCTAATAATTGGATATTAATTGAGTTCTTAAGTATTTAGTATTACTTTTATTCGAAGTATTTTTTGCCACTCCTCTTTCTGTGAAATATCATTGTTGCCTTAAATATCACTGAATATTTGTCCCTCGTGAGAGACAGAACTGCGTGCACCCTGTGTTCTGACTCAAAATAATCATGGAATATTAAATATTTGGGTTTATGGCAGTGTTTATTTTCCATATTTTCCAAAATTCCTGGTTTTACCTTACCTGTGTGTACGGAATGAGCTGGTGACAGTTGGTCAGGGTGACAAACGGTGACAGTAATGGTGGCAGGCATTTGCTTTCTACTTTCCTAAATTCCACAATTCAAAATATTGGCCCTGCTTGCCTTGTTCTGGGTAATTTTCTAACCCAGAGGATCTTTAAGTTTTAATTCTTTGCCCGTAATTAAACCTGTTTGGAACAGAAAATGAAGGTGGAGTGGGGGGAGTGGATTCTCTCTGTTCATTCACGGCTTCTTGCGACTCATTAGAAGTTGGCAATTAAGGTCTTTGCAATTACAAGAGGAAGGATGTGAATATTTTCAGGGAGCAGCTGGAGGATTTCAGCCACTTTTCCAAACCCGATGCCTGAGTGCTGCCACACAGGATTTGGAGAGGGGCTGGATGAGCAGTGGGTCCCACAAAAGGGACACTTGGGAAAACCAACGTCCTCCACCGGAAGGCTTTGATCAGTTCTGCAAAAACAAAAGCTTTTTATGTGCTTCTGATGAGCCAACCCAGCAAATCTTTGTCTCTTCGGGAGGAATTCCTGCCAGTATTTCAACCTTGATGTTTTTTAACTTAAAAACGTCACTGTAATGATTGGATTTGATGATATTGGAGGTCTTTCCCAACCTTAACGATCCCGTGATTGATTGTTCATTGTGTTGGTAATTTGTTAATCGCAGGCTGCTGATGAGAGCTGGAGTTGAGCTGTGAGGAGCTCCTCTTTTTGGGGTGTGAATCCTCGTTTTTCGGTCCTCTAGCTCAGGGTCAAACCCTCATTTTTTGCTCCTGGCAGTCTCACTGCAGACTGCTGGTGCCTTGAAATGAAGAGTGGGGCTTGCAAAACCTGCCCTGTGTTGTTTGGGATAAAAAAAATATTCCCAAATTCCAAATTCTCCCTCCGGATCCCACATGAACCCATTTCTTTCATCTTCCACGTGTTTGGGAGAGGTCTGTTTTACTTCCTGTCTACTTCTAATCAGGATTTCATTCTCCCCTGGCTGAGAGGCACCTATGGAGTAAATCCAATGGAAATTGGCATTTAGTGAGGTTAAACCAACAAAGTTTAAAGCACCGGGCTGTGCATTATCCTTCTTCCCTCGTTGTTTTTATGGATTTCACTGTGTTTTAATAACAAAGCTGTTTGCAGATAACAGCAGGGACAATGACAACCTTTGTGCTGCTTGTCCTGGCTGGATTTCTGCTGTGGGACCAACATTTGGAGGTGACATCCCCAACCCTGCCACATCTTTCCTGAAAAAAAAAAGAAAAAAAAAATCGATAAAAAAATATTTATTAAATAATCACCACCACAATTTCAAAGCTGCTTAGGAAAAATCTGGGTATTTTCAGATCTCTTGGTCCATCTGGGTGGAAAAAACTCATCCCAACCCTGTGTGTCCTGGATGGATTCCAAAGGAAACCATCGGCTCCTGCCAGGCTCAGCAGCTGTGTCCTCTCGGGGTTTTCCTGTCCTGTTTGATTTTTGAGGCTCTTTCATAGTTTTTAAGGGTTCATAATAACCTGAGCTGTGTATTGAATGGTGTTTTAGCCTTGTTGGCCCCGGGATGGCTCCTCACAGCCTGGGTGCAGGGATTGGGATGCTCCTGGAAGCTGCTGGTTTTGGGATGGTCTCAGGAATGGTACCACAATGGTTATCTGGTTCTGCTTAAATTAGTTCCTATCAATCGGGGACATCGGAAAAATAATTGTTTATTAATGGCATCACAAAGGGAATAAATCCCTTTGGAGAGTGGATGAGGAAAATCCAGTGGTGGCTTTGTTTGCAGCTCTGAGGTGGAGGCTTTTCCAAGAGGAAATGCCAAGGTAAGATCAGTAGGAACCTCACAGGATCGTGGGGATTTGGGCCTAGTCAGGAGGAAGGTGGAGATGAGGTGTCAGCAGAATCACCAACCTCCTGCAGGACCAGGCACTTCCCACTGCTCTGGAAATCCAGGGACATCCTTTGTCCAAATCTTTTCCAGGGCTGTTGATGCCAAAATAGCCACAGGAGCAGGGAGGCTCAGGGGTTGGGTTGTGGGGACCAGGTGGTGGCCAGGTCCTTTTGGGTTTGCTCTGCTCATCCCTGCTGCTGTTTCCCCATGGAAAAAGGGATTGGGCATTGGAATGGCTGCCCAGGGAGGTGGTGGAGTCACCGTCCCTGGAGGTTTTTAGGGAAAGCCTGGATGTGGCTCTCAGCGCCGTGGTTTGGGTGACAGGGTGGTGTCGGTGATGGGTCGGACTCGATGATCTCCAAGGTCTTTTCCAGCCTGGTTGATTCTGGGATTCTGTGACTCTGCCCAGGTGGGGATTTTCGGCTGCCGCATGAGCAGGTCCTGGCCGGGCCATGGCCTGGCTGGGGCTGCTCCTGCTGCTCCTGCTGCTGCCCGGCCGAGCTCCGGCCGCACGGAGCCGCGACTTCACCGCCAAGGACATCGTCTACCTCCACCCCTCCAGTAAGTGACCTCCACCCCAGGACGGGGACAAGGACGAGGGAAGCATCGGCCAGCACTGTGGGGTTGCTCTGAACAGCCCAGAGCTGTTCCAGAGTGACCCAAGCCTTGATTTCCACTCCAATTCTCACAGGAGTCCAACCCCAAAAGCCATTCCCGGTTATGGTTCCCGCAGTCCTCAGAGGCCACTGGAATATTTTCCAGTAAGGCACTGGGGTGCTCTGTTTCTCTGCACCAAATTCCATCTCGTCACGTATTTCCTTCATTTTTCCCTCTCGTTCTTGAACCAAGGCTGTGTTTGTTTGCTTTTGGCTCTAACCTGGTTTTATGTGGAATCATGGAATGGTTTGGGTTGGGAGGGACCTGGTTTGTACAGCCCCCACTCTCACAGGGTCAAGTTGACATGGAAGAAACTCCAAGTTTTTGTGGGAGGGACAAGATGAGCTTTAAGGTCCCTCCCAACCCAAACCATTCCATGACTCCTTGTAAAACCAGACCTAGAAGGGTTTAAGGGACGCACAGGGTTACAGGCAGCTGCTGAGGCACCCACAGCTCCTGCCTTGATTCCAGCAACCCCTGGAGCAATGGAATTGTGCATCTTTAGATCTTCCCTGGACTCTCACCAGTCTGTTTGCTTTATGGGACACAAACTCGTGGAATTCCATGAGAACAGAGTGCTTGTAGAGCTGTCCCTGCCTTATCTTCCCACAGAAAACTCATGGCTTCATTGGCTGGAAAAATTTACATTCTGTGCAAGCAGGATAAAATTCCTGTTTCATTCCATAACCGTGACCTGTTAGAGATCTAGGATTAATGAGAGGGATTAATTTAATTAACGTGCTGTCCCAGCCCTACCAGAGATGCTCCTGGGTGATTTCCTGTCCCTTGAATCCTAAAGGAAACGAGCAGTGAAATCCTCTTGCTTCACCTCTCATTCCCAAACTGGATCCAGGCCCAGAGCAAGAGGAGGAGGTGAGGAAGAGGAAGGGTGGAGAAGTGGCCCAGAGAGCTGAAGAGGTTCAATTCTCTGATAAACGTGACCTGCTCACCATTTGGCTTCTGAGAAGGTGGCAGCACCTTGAGGATGGATTGAGGGTGCCCCAGAAGTGCTGCCAGGAGAGTAATTAAGGAATTAGCCCTCGTTTGGTGAGATAAATTAGGGCAGAGGCTGCTGCTCAGAGCTGGAGGTTCAGCGTTTAAATCTTGTTCCCTCTGGGAACACGAGCCTGCCTCCAACAGGAGCAGCTCTTTCCCTCTCTGGGACGATTCCCAGAGCGTTTAAATCCACCTGATATTTTGTTATCAGCACCGATAAAGCTGCAGGGTTGGATGTGAGCTCTGATTCCAAGAGAATGAGTATTCCCTGCTCCCAGGAGCTCCCTCTGAAGCCAGCAGCGGCACTTTGGCTGGGTAAACTCAGCTCAAATCAGTCCACAGGGACATAAATGTGCCTCTCTTGCTGTGGCTTTTTGGGGGTTTTACAAATCAGGCCCAACCTGCTGAAGCTGACAGGAAAATCTGGAGAAGTTTGGATCTAAAGAAAAAAAAATGCTGCTGTTTTTGCCTTGAAAAGCAGCAGAGAACCAGAAAATTTGGGTCATTTCAACTCCATATTATCTGTTCCTTGTAACTCCATTATCTGTTCCTTTTAACTCCATATTATCCATTCATTTTAACTCCATATTATCTATTCATTTTAACTCCATATTTTCCATTCAAATCCATATTATCCATTCCTTTTAATTCCATATTATCTATTCCTTGTAGCTCCATTATTTGTTCCTTTAAACTCCATATTAACCATTCATTTTAACTCCATATTATCCATTCATTTTAATTCCATATTATCTATACCTTGTAACTCCATTATCCATTAATTTTAACTCCATATTACCCCTTCATTTTAACTCTATATTATCTATTTTAACTCCACCATCTCTTCCTTTTAACTCCATATTTCCCATTCCTTTTAATTCCATATTTCCCATTCCTTTTAATTCCATATTATCTATTTTAACTCCACCACCTCTTCCCTGTAACTCCCTATTTTCCATTCCTTGTAACTCCATATTATCTATTTTAACTCCACCAGCTCTTCCTTGTAACTTCAATATTTTCCATTCCTTTTAATTCCATATTATCTATTTTAACTCCACCACCTCTTCCCTGTAACTCCAATATTTCCCATTCCCTTAATTCCATATTATCTATTTTAACTCCACCACCTCTTCCTTGTAACTCCATTTTTTTCCATCCCTTTAACTCCAAATTATCTATTTTAACTCCACCATCTCTTCCCTGTAACTCCAGTATTTTCCATCCTTTCCAGCCACGCCGTATCCTCGTGGATTTAAGTGTTTCACCTGCGAAAAGGCCTCGGATAATTACGAGTGCAACCGCTGGGCTCCGGATGTTTACTGCCCCAGAGGTAAAATCCCAACCCTCCTCTCCCAAAAATGTGGAATATGGGATGCTGGAGGCTGCA
>VZRF01006257.1:0-30792 GCA_013396875.1 Vireo altiloquus
TGCCCCATTGGTCTTATTGGGGAGAAAGTTTCCTCCAATCATATCCGGCAGCACAAATGGGTACCCCAGCATGCTGATGGTGAGCACAGTGGGGATGAGGGACTTGAGGCCAAGCTCGTAGCCCCAGACAGAGTCGCGGTCAATGATGCGGAAGAAGCAGGAGATGTTCTGTGACTGGTAGCCCACCCGCACCTCGGCCAGCTCGTAGAAGGGGATGGCCATCTCTGTGTAGCGCCGCGACCAGATGCTGGGGTCTGACAGCGGGCGGAAGGTGCTGAACTGCTTGGGCAGGTAGCTGGTCTCACCCGCGTCAAACTTGAAGGAGGAGATGCCATACTTGTGCCGGAGCTGGCGCAGGTGGCTCTGGAACCAGTCCCGGGCTGCTGGGTTGGTGAAGTCCAGGATGGCCCCAATGCCATTCCACCACTCCACCATGGCTGGCAGCCTCCCCGACGGCTCCTTGATGAACAGCTGCCGCTCAATCCCCACACCAAAATTGGGCGAATCTCTGTGTATAAAAGGATGAATCCACAGAGTGACCTTAAACCCATCTTCCCTCAGCTTTGCAAACATCTCTGTTACGTTGGGGAACTTGACAGGGTCAAAGTCAAAGTCCCCATAGGCTTGGGTGTACATGTCATCAATCTCAATGTGGCTGCAGTTAAAATGGTACTTCTTGATCTTTTCAGCAAATCGCAAGAGTTTATCTTGGTCAATATCATTCTTGTAGAGGGCCCAGGTGGACCATATGGGGTATCGGAAGGCATTCTCAGCAGGGATCTTGGAGGGCTTGTTGAAGTACCTGCGCACCATGTACTTGTGGATGGAGGTGACATCGGAGCCCACGCAGACGCGGTAGCTGAGCTCGGGGAAGGGCTGCTGGCCCGGTGGGGGCTTGTAGGGCGAGTCCTTGTAGCGGGCCTGGAAGAAGAGAGCGCGCTCGGTGGCGTTGAAGCCCAGGTGGAAGGGCACGGAGTCGTTGATCTTGATGGCCGCCGCCTTGGAGGAGAGCCAGTAGCGCTCCAGGATGCCGCCAAAGCTGTCGCGGAAGGAGTAGACGTCGCTGGTCACGTAGGGCACAGGCTCCTGGTAGCCGGCCAGGCGGATGGGCCAGTGCTGGGTGCTCATCTCCGAGCCCCCGTACCAGTGGGCATCCTCCCAGAACATGGTGTGCTCCACGGCCGGGCCGGCTGCCAGCTCCTCCCAGCGCACGCGGTAGCACATCACCGTGTCCTTGGGCTTCACCGTCTGGATGAAGAAGTTGAGCGGCCCCCGGCTCGAGCGCGAGCAGCTCAGGATCTCTCCCTCCTTGGAGCACGACTCCAGGTCCAGGCTGCCCGAGCGGAAGGCCAGCCGGAACACCACCTCCCCGTGCTGGTTGCGGATGACGAAGCCGTCCGCCCGCAGGTCCATCAGCTCCGTCTTGAGCCGCTCCGCCTTCCGCAGGGACACCGTGTAGTAGCACCAGGCCACCACCGCGGCAATGAACAGGATGAGGCCCAGCAAGATGGCGCCCAACATGGACCTCAGCTCCTTGGAGGGCTTCTGCTTCACCGGTGTGACATTTTCAGGCAAGTGCCTTTCTTTGGCATCCCCCTTTGGAACTTTTCCATGTTTTCCCGAGCGGTGGGTAAGCTGACTGTCCATTATTTCTTTGCAGCCTCAACACCTGCTCAGAAACTTTGCTGCTGAATTTTTTACTCCAGGTGGTGAAGAGAAAATCCAAGATGCTGCATGAAGCTGTTTCTTTCACGGTGTCCTTTCCAAAACTTGGCTGCTCACACCTGCCATTTTATTTCATAAAACAGAGAGTTAGAAACACCAAGAAAACCCAATTAAATCTTGCTGAGGGCCACAGCTCCTCTGCTCCGTCTGCAGCCCAGCCTCCCTGCTCTGTGGCTCTGGCTCACTTTGCTCGGCAGTGACAGCCTGCTTACTGGCAGCTGGGTTGACCTTTTTTGGAGCACGTCTGTGCCAGGATTCCTTTGACCCTCTCTTGGCTGCAGCCTCACTCCTTCCCACAGAGCAAGGAAGAAGGGATGAAAGTCAGACCAGAGCCTGGAGGAGACTGGGGCTTGGGGAGGGGGCTGGTACCTTAGCATACAAGCTGGACATCACAGGCTGATCTGTGTTTACATTAATTATGAGCCCTGCTGGATTTCCTCTCCTGCCCACAACCTCTCTGCATTAATCATAGGCAGAGAAATGCTGCACTGAAGTCTTCAGCCTCCACCTGCTGCTCCCTACCACCCCCCACCCAGGGATGCAGCTGGCGAGAGATGTTTTATCTCCCTGCACTTTGCTCCCTCCCTGAGCTGCACAGGGATGTGGGGGTGTGGGGATGTGTTTCTCTTTCCTGTCAATTGCCTGTCCTGCTACCTATTCCAAAGCCATCACCCCAGGAAAGCCCCTCTGGCCCTGGCAAGGAAAAAAGGGAATCTTCCAGATATCTCTGTCTCGGTTTTCTTATTATCATTCAGTTCTCCTAATTTGTTACAACTCTGTAGCTCCTGGGCTTATGCCAGGCAAGATGCTACACTGCAGTGGGGATGGAAGAAGTTTTGGTACAGAGTATGAGGAGAGGTGTATTAAATTGAAGTTGTTGCAAAACCAGGACTACATCAAAACCTTGTTTTGCTGAGAAATGCACAGAGGGTGACGTGTTCCAGCTGCATCAAGCATCACCAAGCCAGCTAATGCAGCACAGCTGAACATCTACTGCCAACAAAAACACAGGCAGCAGTAACTGAGGCTGGTGGCCCAAGGCAATGCGTTCTGTGAAACCAGGCTCGTGACTCCCCTGGCCCCTTCTGGGGTCTGTGTGATCTGACAGGATGAAAACTTGCAGGAGTAGCCTATGTGGAGAGGGGGAAAAGGAGCCAGCTTGCTCATCTGAGCCGTGCCCAGCAATGCACGGCCAGGCATATTTACCCATGTCACCATGACATCAGTATCTAAATATACAGAGATATGATAAGCCACCCAGGGAACCATTAAAAATGCCAGAGGTCACCACGTTTTGGATTGATCACAGTAGATCCCAAACCACTCAAATTAACTGCCTGATTAGTTTTCGAAGTGCATTCTTGGGGTGAGCTGAGAAAAACAGCTCAAGTGGATAAAAGTGTTCCCAGGCAAGACCTGGCCAGGGGAGGGGAGTAAGAAAAGAAAGGTTATTGCTGCCCCAAAGAGATGTTGATCCAGGACAGGGGTGGTTTTGGGGAGCAGGCTGGATTACACATGCTCGAGGCACTCTGCCAGCCCCAAAGTGCTCAGACCTGGCAGCATCCCAGTGCTGGCTTAGCTCCTGACACAGCTTTGCAGCTCCAGCCTGGGTGGTTTCCAGTGAAACCCTCGTGTTTTTGCAAAACAACATTTTCACTTTGAAGGTGTTATTATGTGCTGGGTCAGTCCTCAGTTGCTGGCTTCAGAGCTTTCCTCCTCTTCTTCCTTCCTCCTTTCACCCTCCCAGCCACCTTGGAGACAGGACTCTCCTTTAAGACAAGTTGCATCATTTTCCAGTGTGAAAAAATGAGAAATGGAAAGAAAACAGAAAGAGAGGGCTTTCTTCTTTCTTCTTTCTTCTTTCTTCTTTCTTCTTTCTTCTTTCTTCTTTCTTCTTTCTTCTTTCTTCTTTCTTCTTTCTTCTTTCTTCTTTCTTCTTTCTTCTTTCTTCTTTCTTCTTTCTTCTTTCTTCTTTCTTCTTTCTTCTTTCTTCTTTCTTCTTTCTTCTTTCTTCTTTCTTCTTTCTTCTTTCTTCTTTCTTCTTTCTTCTTTCTTCTTTCTTCTTTCTTCTTTCTTCTTTCTTCTTTCTTCTTTCTTCTTTCTTCTTTCTTCTTTCTTCTTTCTTCTTTCTTCTTTCTTCTTTCTTCTTTCTTCTTTCTTCTTTCTTCTTTCTTCTTTCTTCTTTCTTCTTTCTTCTTTCTTCTTTCTTCTTTCTTCTTTCTTCTTTCTTCTTTCTTCTTTCTTCTTTCTTCTTTCTTCTTTCTTCTTTCTTCTTTCTTCTTTCTTCTTTCTTCTTTCTTCTTTCTTCTTTCTTCTTTCTTCTTTCTTCTTTCTTCTTTCTTCTTTCTTCTTTCTTCTTTCTTCTTTCTTCTTTCTTCTTTCTTCTTTCTTCTTTCTTCTTTCTTCTTTCTTCTTTCTTCTTTCTTCTTTCTTCTTTCTTCTTTCTTCTTTCTTCTTTCTTCTTTCTTCTTTCTTCTTTCTTCTTTCTTCTTTCTTCTTTCTTCTTTCTTCTTTCTTCTTTCTTCTTTCTTTTCCCTTTTTTCTTTTTTCTTTTTTCATTCTTTTTTTTTCTTCTCATTTTTTTCCTTTTTCCTTTTTTCTTTTGTCTTTTTTTCTTTTTTATTTTTTTGTAATATTAAGAAACACATTAAAAACCTCAAAACACATGGACATCACGACTCAAAAGTCCATACAAGAATAAAGGATGTGAGGGAAGTTTCCAAGGTTTCTATGCAGTGATTTCACTCCCAGAGATTTGCTTTAAATCCCTTGATTTCCCCAGGAGCAGAAGTTCAGGGGCAGAAAAATCATATACAAGCAAGCTGGGACTCCTGAGCCAAGCCGTCCTACCTCCAGGGTTTTTTGGGCTTTCCTCACTCCTATGATGTCATGGGATGCCACACGGATACCCCAGCCCTGCCCCTCACAGAGAAGAGATGAGATGTGAGTGGTCAGTGGGGAGAGCAGGCACTGGCACTTCTGGAGGCAGGACAGGATGAAATTGGGATTCCTAGGATGGATTCCATCAGGGTAAAAGATTTTCTGAAGCTGCACTTCCATCCTTTAAGACTTAGGTCTCCTGAAAGCATTAAACATCTGCTGGCCTAGCTGGCAACTTGAGTGATGTCCAGGGGTGATAAGAAGTACTTTTGCTAAGGGGTGCACAGAGGTGACCCAGAGCCCAGATCCAGCCCTATCCTTGCTCCATCCATTGGGTTATGGCATCACAGAATCCCTTACCTGTGAATATTTAACTGATCCTTGCAAAGCCTTTCTGCTCTGGGGAGTGCTTTATTAACCCACCCAGAGCACAAGTGCTCCCAAGCCAGGATGGGATGAATTCTCCCAGTGCCCTGGAAGCCAGATGTCCCAGGGGTTCAGGCACTGCTATGTTATATTTGAGCTGCTTTATCAGGTGCTAATCAGGCATGGATCTGGGCCTGTCTGTCCCCCAGGCTAGAAGAAGCCAGGATTCTTCTTGCCAAGGACTTTAGCAGCACTTAGCATGCACAGATTAAACATTGACATAACCAGCACTGTTATGACCAGAAATGAGCCAGGACTTCAGACCCTCTTAGAGCTAAACAGGAGCTTCAAAGGTTTCAAGTGATGAAATGCGTATCAGTCAGCTTGAAGGGCAGCTACACACTAAATCCCTTAGTGCATCTACCCTGAGTCTCTTTCCCCCAGATCCCCAGCACCTCCTCATGTCTCTTGGCACCTGTGTCACAAGTTTGTCAGGCCTCCATTCCGATTCCAGGTATGTGATTCCTGATTCCTCAGATTTTCACCATTCTAAGACTCTGAGGCTGGCTCAGTTGGTGCTAATAGCATCAAGATCTTGGGTTTGATCCCTGTATGGGCCATTAAGAGCTGGACTTAAGGATGATCCTTGTGGGTCCCCTCCAAAAATATTCTGTGATTCTGTATATGTTTACCTTCCTGCTGGTTTAGGGAGAGCATCACTCTTAAAAAAACCCCATCAATAAATAATTCTTCATTTAAATAGTGGGATAGTTTTCTGTATTGAAGTTCCTTTTATTACAGGTTATCAAACATTTAGTCACTATCAGGTGCTTGTAGGGAGAGTATACAACATGTCCTAGCAGAAAGAGCCATAGATAGCTAAACATAATAAGCCATAAGCAAACTACTGCCCTGTCAAATGCTGCAAGAACTGATTAATCATTTACCAAGCCCTTTTAGACTGTTTAAAATGGACCTTTTTAGCACAAAAGTCATGTGAAGTAGAAAGCAGATCCCATCAGCTCTCATTTCCCGCAGCAGCTTGGCAAATATGGGTGGTGTTTGGGGGATTTATTGCTACAAGAGACTCAGGAGAGGTTTGCTGACCATTTTTTCTGTGCATATAGATGATGTGAGAAAAGAGGTTATCTGCTGTCTCTGCAGCTGAGGAGGGAGAGCCAAGGTTATAGCATGAGCTGCCACAGATTAGCTACAAACAAGGCTTAACACAAGGTGGAAGTGGCAGGGGCATGGATGCAGAGGGTGAAATGACATTGCCAAAGATGCTCTGCAGTCTATGTGGTGCAAGTAGGGGCACCAATGTCTCTGCCAGCACCACACAGCACTTGCAGAACACCTGGAGCAGCATGAGGAGGTGGAGAGCAAGGACACAGTCAGTGTCTGTCTCTCAGAGCGATGCAGGATCCTGCTCCACCTGGTATGCTCATTTGTGTCCTTAAGTAGGGACAATAGCAGCCCTACTGCTGAGTGCACTCCTCACCCCAGGTCTGAGCTTCTAGAAATTCCTGATAGCTCCAGTGAGGGCAATAGTGATGACTGGCCTCACTGCTTCCCCTTGGCCCCTGGGAATCTCACATGGATCTTTAGGTTGAAGCATCAGTTTGGTTCACATTAACTCCATATCAGCAGCAGAGTGGGACCTGCTGGGAGGCCTGCTGGTGTATCCTGCAGGGATACACCAGGGACATGGAGAGATCTACACCAGCTCACACCACCAGACAACTCTGAGCGGGCTTATTCCTGGAAACTATCCTGATCTGGGGGGCTCTGCCCCACTCCCCGTGGCTCCTGATGTCTGGAGGGTTTTTAGCTCACCTCACCATGAAGGTGCTGCACAGACACTGCTGGTTTCTGCCTGTACAGAGTGCTGCTGCAAAGGTGATTACCCTCTGCAAGCCTGACAGTGTCATAAGCCCCCTGGAGCCTTGCAAATCCAGCTCAGGTCTAGAGCAGGAATATTACTGGAGGTTTTTCCTAGTGCAGAGGATTCCAGTCCCTCAGTACTGGGGAGAAATGGTAGCGTTTACAGCACAGGTCTTTCATTTCTAATTGCTGCAGAAGCAGGCACTGGAAGATCCACTCCTATCTTCTTGTTCAAATGAACTACTCCTCCAAAGCCAGAAGAAAAAAGCCTTGCAAAATCAACTTTTTCCCTATTTCAGGGCTTTCCCTGCCTCCTCAAGATGCACACAGTGTCCATGTGCTGCTCCGAGCTGCAAGTAGTGGCCACAGCATCCCACTGCAAGCTGGGAGCCGCTCTGCCCATATCCTTGGGAAGGAGCTCCATCTGCTGAGCCAGTGGCCCGGGCTGAAAGCCAGGGACCAATGCCAGACTTGCCCCAGGGCTGTGGGGTGACTGGTCATCAGGCATCTCCTGGGTAGCACAGAGCTCATCAGACCCTGTTTACCAGGATCAGTGCCCACGAGGAGCTCCAGGGGTGTTTTGAGGTGTCTTTCTCTCAAACAAACTGAGAAAGGAGGGATAAGCAAAGCGCAGGTGAGGGGAGAAAAGGTCCTTCAGTGCTACAGTTGCAGTCATGTGAGCAGGCTTGGGGACAGTGGAAATACAGGAAAAGGGGAAAAAAAGGATGCTGTCATCTCAGTCTGCTTTGAATGAAGTCAGTAGGCTGAGCTCATGCCAGGTGAAGGAATAAGCCAGGAAGTCACCTGGGTCTCACCTGGGCTTTCTCCCACTTAGTCCCAGGCTAAGCTGGCAACTCTTCCTGGAGAAGAACCTCCTGGGAGCTGCCTGCAATAGCTGAGACATGAACAGGCTCAGTTCTTGAAGGCTTTTCTTGAAGGGCAACTGCTCTTGTTTGCTGTTTTCTTGTGACAATGAGCCAGAGACCTACCATGAGGGCAGGACCAAGCAGGTCCTTGAGGGATGCTTCAGGCTCTGCAGGGTTAAGCCAACTGCCTGCCAAGGTGAGGGGTCCTGGGAAATGCATTTCATGCTTGCCCCTGTGGGACTTCTTATTTACTTATGGACCCACAATAGGAGATGAGGCTCTAAGACAGGCTGAGTGCATCTGCTCTGGGCTCCCCATGGTCTCCGTCTGCTGCTCACATGGGAGCAGGTCTGCAAGCACTCATCTAAACCCAGGCATCTCTGGAGCTGTTGCTTTATCCCAGACCAGCTCCACTTCCCAGCCATGGGAGCATTTTTGCATGTAAAATTTCTTTTTCCTTCTGCATCCCTTCTTGGCGATACAGGATCTTTACTGTAGTTATTTTCCTAAACATCCAATGCCATTTGATCTCTGTGAACAAAGGTTCCAATGCAGAGAAAACCTGATAAAGGCCAGAGAGCTGAAAAGAAAGCCAATGAGCATTTCTACCTTGCTCAAAAGATATTACCTTTGGAGAGAAGAGAATTTTGCCTCTAAAACACTAAACAAACTCCCCAGAACCCCAGTCATCCTCATCCTGCAGACACAGAATGAATTTTGCCATTTCTGCTCTGGGATATCATTAAGGGTAAAGGATTGAGCTCAGATTTTAAGCCTCTTCCTGATGTCCCCAGCATCACAAAGCATCACGCTAGCTCCAAGGCTGGGGTGAAAGTTTAGCAGATGCCTGTGCTGTCCCTGAGAATCCCACAGGTTTAGGGCTAGTGAAATACTTGTCTCCACTCACTCTCCCAGCTGTTGTGTGCAGGAAAGCAGTGGCTGCCTGTCCCACATCAGACAGGGCTGCAGTTGATATGTGGTGGGTGACTCCTGTGTGTGAAGGTGTGGTGGCCAGCACCACGCCACCATCAGGAGATGAAGTTTCACTTGATCATCACTTCACTCTGATTAAACGCACCATGAGCTGCAACATGATGAGAAAAAGCAATGCATCCATCAACCTGATGATGGAGACAAGAACAAGGTTGCTCCATGGGACTTGGGTTGGCAAGGACTAACTGACATGGAAATTACGTGACCAAGAGCCAGAAATTAAAGGACTCTCCTGTTCCATGTGGGAGAGGCCGCAGCTGGAAAACAGCTTGCTCACTCCTAGGAACTTCCCAGCAAAAGCTGTGAAAACAATTTGAAGAAAGCACCCCTATTCATGAGACTATGCCATTCCCTAAGAAAGCCAATGCAGTGGGGAAGAATAGGCTCCAGGGCTACAGAGCAACTTTATATGCAAATACCTTCTTGCATTAATAGGAAATAAGGCCAAAGTGGTGGCCTAAAAATCTCAGTGGCTGATGTTCAACTGATTCTTTTTGGTCTGTGCTGACAGGTTGCTTAACACTTAAACACTTCTCCCCAGGGCTTAAATATGGCATTGGTTTCTAGTGTGGGCTCTCCTCAGTCTGGTGCCAAGGAGATGCAGTGAAGAGTGTTTGCATTTTCACTCCCAGTCCAGAAGCAGAGAACTTAACATCGGCACTTTTTAAAATTAAAATTGCCTGTTATTTATCACAACTTGACCTGTTCCCATGGGGAAAAACCCACAGTAATCACAAAGAAACCAGCTGGTATTTTTCTTAAGCACAGTGCTACAGTCAGACAAAAGCAACCTCACCAGGGCAAGAATTTACCGCAGCCTTCCCCTTTGTTTAGTTGTAGAATATCCCTTGCTACATCCACATCTGGTTTGAAGCACGATTCCCCCTCTGACAGTGGGAAAGTTGGGAGCCATCATCCCAGGGCTGGGCAGAGAGGGAGCTGCACCATCGCAGGGCTCTGGCCTGAGACCATGTCCTTGCATGGATCCCAATACTGCACTGTTTTAATTTGACAGCTTGGCCACTAAAGGAAGGAGCTGCCAGCCCTTCAGCTGACTCCTGGTCTCATGGGCAGAGCTGGGAGATGTGACATTGGTGCCATCCAGGAGTGGACCCCAAAAGTCAAAGTGAGACCAACATTTTTTAAAGTGTTTTTATTGCAAAAGACTTAAAAGACAGACAGGTGAGAATGACCTCAGGGAACATATGGAACAGACAAGAGCTGATGGGATGTGGCTGAATGGGAACATCTTGCTAACAAAATTGTAACTCTCGCTTGCCCTGCTGCTGTTTCACCTGTCAACCTTTGTTGCTTTTCCTTCAGGAGGGATGTGAGGTTTCCTCCCTGTGCAGAACCCAAAGTGATGCATGAAAAGCCAAATACAACCTGAGCAACCCTCAGGATGATGAATAGGGTAAACCCACGGCAGGAGCCTGCTCCCCATCAGGAGATCAACTTCCCCTTCTATCACCCTCCAGCTCTAGGACAACCACAGATGGTTTGTGAGGTTTTATCTCTGCCATGAGCTATAACGCTGCCTAAAATCCTCATGGTGGGGACAATTCTCTCTAAAGAGAAAACGACCCTGTGGCAGCACAGCCAAGTGCAAGGTTTCAGCAGGCACATCCCACGCCCCTCCGGTCACTCCCGCTGAACTTTGCCTTTTCTTGCCAGGCCAGCCCTGCATCCCCCTGCACTCCCAGTCCTGGCAAAGGCAGCGGGCCAGGCTGCTTAGCATGCGTCTGTCATTGCTGGGAGCAATTGCTGCTGCTAGGGAGCCGAGCCTGGCAGCAGGGAGCATCTCAGTCCAGCATCCCCCCCCATCCTGGCTCGTCATATGATTTCTCCTAAGGGACAACTGCTGAGCAGGACTGTGTCTCCAAGCTGATCCTTTGCTGATAAGCCAGCTGCCAAGCCTCCAGTGCTGAGACAAAAGAGTTTTTCTCTTCCCAGCAGGTTTTTCTGCTGTGAATGACAGAGAAAGGGGTAAAAGTGAGCTGCGGGGCACTACTCGTGGGCGAGAGGCTTTGGGGGCTCTTTCTCCCCTGCTGTGCTGGCACACCATGGAGCTTTTCAGGCTGAGCCTGGGCTGCATTTGCCTTCTTCCTTGGCTTGAGGGTAAGTTTCTCCTCCTTTGGGGTAGCTATAAAGTGGGAAGAGAACTGCCTCCCAGGTTTTAACTGCCTTCCTAAGTGTTGCTTGGGCTGCAAAGCTCTGAGTCCATCAGCTCTAAGACAAGTGCCGACAGGCACATTCCAGGGCAGAGTTTAAAATGGGATTAAAGACGGGTACAGAAGAGTGAGGGACAGGCTGGCAAAGTGCTGGGATGGTTGGGCCAGGAACACTGTGGCATCATGCTGGCTGCTTTTATAAAACGCTTTTAAGCTGCTAAGAGTAGTAAATGAAGAAACTTGACTAGGGAGGGAGGCAGGCACTAAGTGATCTGAGCACTAATGTTGCTCCCTGTCCCAGCTGCTCCTTCCCAGCAAAAGTGAATGAGCTCAGAGCATGCTAGCAGCATGGTAGAGGGTAGTGGGAAGTGCAGAAGTGTTAGTCCTGCTCCTGTGGTGGTCGGCTGGGAGCAGGATGTGCTGGGAAACTGCAGAGTCTGCACTGCTCACCTCCATGTAGCAAACTTGGTAGTGCCTCATGTAGACATCCAGCTGATTTCTGAGGTTGCTCCAATCCTGTATGTTGCCCATGCACAAGAGTATTTTGAATCCAAACAGCCCTGGATTTGACATGCATGGATAGATGCAAAAAGCAGAAGTCCCTGCTGAGCATCATCCCTGAGATCCAGAGCAGTGCTACTCATGAACAGTTTCCCACGAGTGGTGCTACCCACAGTGTCACCCAGCCCATCATGGGCATCAGGAGGAATCTATTTTCTTTAAAAATGGGAAAAGTCCCTGACCTTTTTTATAAATAAACCTTTTTATTTTGCTGCTATGACTGAGATGTCAGGTTGAAAGGGACTCATCGAAATAAATCCCCAAAGTTCTTCAAGGCTCATTCAGTCCCTGAAGCTGCAAGGCGAACAGCCCTGCAGTTTTACAGGCTACATGCTCAGAGCTGTTCAAAATCCCTCAACCAGAGGACTTCAGCTATTTGGGCTGCCCAGCTGGGATGTTTATTCCTTAAAGACAAACCTCAGACTGGCACCTCTGACCAGCTACTTTCCATTCCTTGCTCTACTAGTATGTGTTCCAGGGATGCTTTGAGAAGCTAGCCCTCAATTTGCTCTGTGGCTGGGTAAAAGGAGAGGTTTGTGCTCCTACAGGTTTGCCTTCTGCTCCATCTACTGCTGTTTTCTGCACACCAAAAGTTGCCAATTAAAGTGAGCTAAATCTCTCACTTTTTAAAGCCCTAGGCTGAGAGCGTGTCCCTGTACTGGTAAGGGGTGATGATGCTTGTGCATCTTTTGAAAGTTAGAGGAGATCTGGTTAGGACCTGGAGATGACACCATGGTGGGATGCAAAGAGAAAAGAATAGCCTTCAGGGTGTTGCTTTTCCTCTGCCTCTAATGTAGATATTTTTTGGTGTTAGAATAAAGTGATTTTTTTACTGCTGCCATATAACAGAATCTTCACGGTTGTGTTTTATTATGGAGGATGTAAAGTATGGAGGATCACAGGACATTTCTTTTCCTTCCTAGTGTAATGCTTTTGGTGCAAACCAAAAAGACACTGCATTTCAGACAGACCAGTAGCAAAACAATAAAACCACAAGTGTTTTGTAGAAAGTATTTCATCTTCCCAATGCCTGGCAATGCCCAAAGAAACTCAAAGAACAGAGCACAAACACGTTAATGCCTGCGGCTGATCTCTCTCTGCAGCAGCTTCTCCCCATCCCCTCCTCCCTGGGTCTGCTGAGTTTTAAGGCTGCTGGTAGGACAGAGATGCTTTCTCTCCACAGACCTCTGAGGGGTTGGTTTCCTGCCGAAAACTGGAAATCCTGGAATTTCCTAAGCTCTTTCTGGGACAGTTGTTTCTTTGGAAAGTACCTGCAAGCAGAGAGGAGGCAAAAAGCTTTCTTAAAAAGCCAAACCTAATGGTGACCCTGTGAGGTGCAATGGGCAGTGGGAAGTCAGGAACCAGCAGGATCTGCGTCTACATGCACAGAAGGAAAACTGCTGAAATAAAACTGCATTTAACCCTCATGCACTGGGTGTAAGGCTGGTGGTGGTTGTACTTGGCATCTTGGCCTGATCCCATATCTTGGGAGCCACTCTCCTCCCCCTCAAGCCCATGGCAGTACTGGCTGCTCCCTGACCCCTCACACCCTGACCTTGAGAAGCAGCCCTAAGCCTTTTGCACTGAAAAGGCAGAAAGGCCAAGCTTGTACAATACTTCTACTCCCCCATTTACTTTTCCAGCCTCCAACTATTTTTCACTTGGGAGATTTCCTGGCTGTGATGTGTTTAACTCTTCAGTAGCTACCAGACCTTCTCCCTTGTCTTGTGCAGGCTCTCCCTGGCAGCAACAACGCACAATGGCTGGGTGCAGACCTACCTCCTGCACACTGTGAGCCTTCCCTTGGCACCCCTTGTCCCATCTGGGATCAGTCCTTGACCTGGCACCCCTTTTCCACCCTCTCCAGACCTCTCTGAAGTTTGCAGACACCCATCATATCCCCCCTGTCCAGGCACTGGTTTTCCCCACTTGCATCAGCTTTGTAGTAATTGCATCAACCTTCCCTGCTTCCCATGATTTACAGATTTTTTTTCCATTCCAAAATCTTCCTTCTTTTCCTATGGCTGCTCTGCTCCCTTGGAGGCCTTTGCTGAGATACTTGGTCAAAAGTGGACCTTGCAGTCATGTGGAAAGATATGAAGGCCTGTTGGTCAACCAAAAGCAAGATATTCTTAAGAAAGCAGCATTAGTTGGGAAAAACTATGGGCCAGACCACACCAAACAATTTGCAAATGTCTTTGATCAAGCCATCACAGGCACTGCCTAGAAACAACAGAAACTTTCCCAGCCATACTGGGATTACTGGTAACCAAGGCTTTGTTAGTGGCATTACCTTAATTAGGCACATTGCATGGATTTTGCTCCTAATCCTGCTTGGAACAGCATGTCCCAAGGGTGGCCATGTTGCAGAGAAGCAGGGGCCTGTATTTGCTTGCTTTTCTATCTTGTAACCAGACAGAGTGTCAGTATCACAGGACAAATGACCTGGCATCAAGAGCCTTGCTAGAAATTGTTTATTTTGTTCCTAAAAATATGAAGAGGCCAAACTGTTCAAGTATGAGCAGCCCAAAGCAGGCATCAGCCTGGGCTCTGTGGGTAAGGCTAGTATTTTCCAGAGGCGCTGAGTCCGATCCTCAGAGAGTACACTGGATGCTCTGGTTGCCCCAGGTTAACATTCCTAAAATGTTAGGGCTGATGGCCTTATTTGTCAGACCACTGGGCAGCAGGACTTGGGATATCATTTTGTCTCCTGAGTAAAGATCCTTGGTGCCTGATGTGTATCGAAAAGTAAACATACTCCAGGTTTAGTTGTGGGTCTATCCCTTATGACTATGTGGGGCACATGCAGTGGCTGCTGCCAGTCACATTAACTGCAGTGTTTGCTGCTACTGTGCAGGAAATAAACACAGTGCTTGTTTAGAGGTGAACATGAAACATCAGGGACTCTACAAAGAACAAAACACGTATCTACTGCTGGGTCACACAGGAGCACTCTTTAAAGTGTGATAAAAATACCCAAAACTTTCAAATGGACAGTCATTGCCAAGGAAAAGAAAAAAACAGCAAAGATTTTGGCATGCTTAATAATAAAACCTGCAATAAAACATATGAGAAAAAGATGTGGATGAGCAGCCTAAAGAGAGAATACAAAAACTGCCAGCAGAGATTTTCAAACATATCTGAAGTAAGAACTTCGTGGGGGTTAGGAGGTCAGTAAATAACTGGCACAAATGCAAGAAGGGCAATCAGAAGTAGAGCAGTGTAGAAAGGCTGAATGAACTATTGGCTCACTTCAGACATGGTCAGGGAGGTCGTGGCAGTCACTCTCTGCAGTTTGAAGATTGTTATCAAACAGAATTGGCAATAGAGGAAGTTTTAGGAGGAAATAAAAAGATAAATAATCTGTGGCAAAGGACCAGCCCAAATGTCATTTGAGTTACAGGAGTCACAGGAAATTGAAGATGACATTTTAAAAATTTCTAAGGAGTGTGTTAAATTCTTATTTAAAGCAACCTCAGCACCAAAGGGCCCCATTACTGCAACAGTGTCCCTCTTAAGAAGGATCTTTGCACAGACTGGGGAGACATAGGTCCCTAGGTTCCCTTCCAGCATCAAGCAAGCCAGCGGAAGCAAAGAACAGCATTTACAGACAGATAAACATGTATTGAGAATACATGTTGTATTGAATACATTTGTAATGGGAATGTCTGACATCCATGATGGTATCAATAAATGTGCTGAGCTGACCAAGTCCTTGTGCCAGTGTTTGCAAAAGGCTTTTGATAAGCATCTTCCACCAAGGCCCTTAAGAAACTCCGTTCTTATAGCTCTTACTAGTCCACAGGTTGGAACAAGGAGGTGGAATAAGTTGACAATGATCACAGCAGTGATGGTATCAGCAGGTGCTCAGAAAGATCAAAAGGGGTGAATAATGAAGTAATTAGGCTGCTTAATACAAAGTCATTAAGAATAATCAAAACTTAAGTTTACTGTGTGAAGTTGCAGATGAAGCTCATGATACTGATGGAGCAACAGAATGTTATTTTTCTTTGAACTTCAGAGTTGAAAAATACAATGTTGTGGGCAAAACCATTTTACCCATAAATACCCAGTGATACTCTGAACTGGCTCATACAGAGCACTAGAATGGCTGCCCAGAGAGGTTGTGGAGTCTCCCTCTCTAGAGATATCCAAACCCCACCTGGATGCGTTCCTGTGTCACCTGTGTTGGCTCGAGGGTTGGACTGGATGGTCTCCAGAGGTCCCTTCCAACCCCAGCAATTCTGAGATCTGTGATTTTTGGAAGGAGGCACTGGCATCTTGTTGCCTTGAGTGAGCCCTTTACTTGTCTGATTCTTACCCTCTTTCTCTATTAGCACAGGTTATTGGCCCAGTGCTGGAGACAGGATCCTGAGCTCAGCAGATGTTTTATCTGACCCAGCACAGTTGTCATATTCCCCTGCTACATTTTAATGCATGTATCATTGGAAATGGGTTTCTCCCATTGGAAATGGGTTTCTCCCTCTTCAGTTAAGCTGAAATAAAGAAGTGAGAATCCTGAATTCCAGATCCTAGGGAAAAATGGCGAGGGTGGAGTGGGGCTGGAGGGATTGTATTAATCCACTTCAACTTTCTAAAGTTTATGGGAAATTACATATGAGACATTTTTCCTGCCTTTAGAAGCTGGCAGAAACTCAAATCCAAAGTGCATTAAACAATCTTACCTCCACCCAGCCCTCCGAAAGGGTTAAAGAGAATTTAGAAGCTGTCTACAGATAGCCCAGAAATCTAATTTCAATTTAGGCACATTGGCTTAGCAGGAATTGTCTGGATTGGTGGCTATCACAGGTCCATGCAAGTCATTATCCCAGTGCAGACACCTTGATCAGACAATCTCAGAGCTGGTGCAGAAGAACTGTGGTTTCTGGCTCCTCTCCTCGGGCATTCCGGTTGAGCAGAAAGCCCTGAACTGTTTCTGATTTAACAGCCCCAAGGCACTATTAATCTAACAGAACCCTGGAATTTCCTGAGAGAAAAACAGGAGACCTCCTTTAAGCTATTGTTTATACCCTTGTTATTATGTACCAGATTCTGTTTATACTCTCAGTAATCTTTTCAGGTACTGAGCCAAATACTTGTATTGGCTCAGTATTGGGTTTTTTGCTTTGGGAAAGGAAATTCTGCAGAAATAGCTTGGATAAAAATCAGTGTTCTTGTCTAACATCACTTTTAAGTGTCCTCTTACTCTTTATGCTCAGTGCTATATGCTGGTGGGGGTTTTATAACTGTCTCCTGGGGAAAAGAGAAAAAAAAAGTCACTGCAAAAGCTGGAAGTTGCCATGTGTTGTTAAAAGATTTCTCAGAATGTTCAGAAACTTGAAACTTCTATTTCTGTTCATCTATCTTAGGCATACAACACATAGCAGAACGTACACCCGCAACAGTGATGGATGTTTTAGCACTTAACATTTTGCTCAGGATATTCACAGGCCACACCTGATGAAGTTATACTAGAACAGTGGCAATCTTCCAGCTAATATGATGATGTCCATCCTAACTCGTCCAAGATGTTGGGGCCTGTTGCTCTCAAAAGCAACAAGCAATTACAGAAATTGCTTCAAATTATGTGTTTGTTGTGGGACAGCTGCAACGTCTCTTTCTTACAGTGTCCTTTGTTCCTATGGTGCACAGACCAATGTCAGGTGTGCTAAATTGAAAGAAAATTTCAGTACTTACATGAGCTGCCTCAGCCAAGTACTTACACACTTCTGGTGGGACATGGTTTTATCCCTCCACTGCTTTAGTAGGTCTGGAAGCCACTTAAAGGAAAGTGTAGCCCAAGGTGGCTTAGCTGGTCCCAGACAAACAGCACATGGGGGATTTAAACTGCTGTTTTTTAAGAAAGATTTGACCTGGATAGTGGCAAAAGATCCCTCAAACCATCTAGTTATTTTGGAGGGAGGGAAAGATGGCTACCTAGTTAAAGAAGCTGAAGTACTAAATTAATTTCAAGCAGGTATTTGATATTATCATTCAAGTTGGAAGGATGTTTTTCCTCACTAGTTACATGGGTTACTTACATAACTGTTACTTTCCTCTAGCCTTGCCCACAGTGTTGCCCACACTATTTTGCTTTCTCCACACTCCCTTTTTTCAAAGAAATGTGATTCCAGGAAACTAGGAAGCTGTGGCAACTGTTTATCTAGGCATGCCCATCCAGGAAAGGACTGGTGGGTTACATCTTCCCTCCCCCAGGGTACTTACAAGGAGATAGGTTTGCCTCGGACGTGCACAGTACTAAACCATGCTCTGATTGTACCGCAGTAGCAGAGGGACAAGGCTTCCTCATAAGGAACACCCGGCTGGAAAAGTGCATCCGTGCCTCTCGTGAGACTAACAGCATCGGCCTGGCCAGCTGCAAGGAGCACTCCCAGCAGCAGCAGTGGGGCTGGGACCCCGACTCCGGCACCATCGTCAGCCTGCACACGCAGCAGTGCCTGTCGGCCCACAGGATGCGCGAGCACGCTCTGGTCAAGCTGGAGCCCTGTGGAAACTGGGAACGCCAGGCATGGTCCTGCAGCAAGAAGGGACACTTGATTCTGCGGAGCTTGGGCTTTCACCTCGGCACCAAGGAGGGAGGACACAAAGTCTTTGTCTCGAGGGAGAAGGACAAGTTCAGCAGGTGGAAGACGTTAGCAGATGAAACCATCTGTGCTGCTGCCCGGACAGCAACTCGGAGGCCCAGCAAACCAACACAACAAGCTCTAGATACACATGTGTGGATCTATGAAAGTAAGATGAGGTAGTTTTAGCATTGGATAACATCTAACTTTCAGGTCATCCAAGCCACCTAACATCAGGCTTGCACCCATCATTCTAACTCATGTTCACTTCAGCCCCACCTAGAGAAACACCAAATGGCTCAAGCTCAGCCCCACTACCTGGTACCACTGGTTTCCAGTAGTGGCTGTTCAGTATTTTCCAGAAGCATGCGACACCTTACAGGATCAGGTCTCCAAAACCCAGCTGCATTTCTGAGGACAGGCAAATATTTTGGTGAAATATTTCTGAACTGGTGCCCACAGCTAAGAATAGTTGAAATTGCTTAAGCCTCCCAAGCACAAAACAAACAAGGAAGTCTCACAAAGTCAGACTTTAGACGTTAAAAGAGCTTTTGGTACTTTGGGATGTCTTTTTTGGTAAGACAACTGGAAGCAGCTGAAAACCTCTTTTAAACTTGTATGAATTATTGAGAAGCAGCTGTATCAGAAATTATTGCTTCAGTTTCTGAAATTAAAGTTCTCTCCTGTGAGACTCCAACAGGGCACCTTTCACTAACGAAACCCATTTCTAACCTTCATTCCATGTTCCCATTATCCTCAGAAGTGAACTTTGCTCCTGGTGCCCAATGTGGCCATAAAGAGACTGGTGAACACAGCAAGTAGTGGGGGGTAGTTTAAGTGTTGCCCTCCCTTTGCATTAAGAAATCCCAGAAGATGACATCAAAAATTATTTAAAAATTGGTTTATATTACCAGTTTATGGCCTTTGCCCTTGCTGATGAAAATCTAAACTCTGCCTTCCCAAGTGTTCACTAGCCTTTGTCTAGACTGGACACAGAAAGAGCAAAAACACTGGTCTTGTCAGAATTTTAGGAGTTTGACAAAAAGCTAGCAGACACCAGGCATGGTCATTGCACCAAGATGAGACTGTGATAATCTGTCACATGCCCAGTGAAGCCCACTGCTGACCACTGATAATTATGGTCCAATCTGTTTCCCACTCTCAGTTAAGTTGTTTCTGCAAAGAAAGGTGATTTTCAGTACTTTTCTTGTAAAGTTGTGTGCAGGACTGAGACCTCAAAATCACACTCAATTCCTCTGCTCCTCCTCCTCTCCTCTCCTTTCTTCCACTCCAGAGACCCAAAAAGGAGCTGCTGTTTGTAATGGTTTTTATGTTTGTCCACCCTGCAGGTGATGAAGTTCCCAACATCCTTCAGGGAAGATTATTTCCCTGACAGGAGCCTATTCCTTACCTTAAGGTTGATGGACTCAATGAAATTATGAGCTTTGCAGAAATGAGTAAAGAGAAAATGTGATGTATCTCATTGGCATAAGCAGATGGATTATAAGTATAACCTTTTGACACAGAGAGGCTATATCCAATTTGAAATAAAAAGAGATACATCAGCTCCTTCGGCTGTCATGTGCAGAGAAGGTGGCCTTTTTTCCCCTTAAGGGTTTTAATTAGCCAACTAGAAGGTCAACATGTAATTATCACAGTAGTTACAAGTGTTAGCGTTTGTTTAACATTAAGTTAAATATGAACCATACAAATTAGATACCATAACAGGCTAGTTAAATATAGGCTAGGAAATGTGTGGAACATTTAAGATATGGGAAGAAGGCATATGAAAAGAGTGTTTTCATTCCCCAAGGCAGTGCTCCTGGCAGCCCAAGGCTGCCTTGGAGCCAGGATCCCCAAATAAGGCTGTGAGGGTAAACATAGAGCAGCCTCTGAATCAGGTTGTGCCACTTGGTACGTCTCATGCAAACTCATAATTTTCCTATCAATGCCATGGTTCAGTCTACTGAAGGGAACTTCTGACTACTCAGTAACAACATCAAAGTCCTATGCATTTGTTTAGGCATTTCTTATCTAACTGCCAGTTGATCATCAACAGACAACTTCTACTTTGGTGGGTTATCTGCTCAATAAATCACACCTCTGTAGCTGTGGTGTGGCTGCTCATGCCAGATTGGTTGGGATTTGGATAGGCAGCAGGGAGCCCTGAAGTCACAGTTTCCTTGGTCTTGGCACATGCATTATTGCAGGAGAGGGGTGAATTGCTGACACCAAACTTCCCATAACCTCCCCCTCTCTTGCTTTCCCACATACCCTACTCTGCAGTAGGACTGGAAGGCAAAGGAAGGTATTGAGCCTTACAAGAGGTGTGGACTACTTACCACCCTTTGGATCCCATTTTTTTACCTGCTAGTGTTGTTAATAGCCATGATTCTTCCACTTGCCTCTTTCTCACACATCATCCTCTAACAGCTAGTGTTACACTCATACTTTTTAAATAATTGACCACACCTACCACCAGAAAACAAGCTCTGCTTTGGTTGTTGATTCCATCTTGAGAGGTTCATTTCACCTTTAAAAGCTGTGAGAGCTGAAGGCCCCTGATGCAGAGGAGGAGGTGATTGCTACCATATCCTGCTTGCCTTGCGGAGCAGAAAATTAAACTAGCAGGGCTGGATTCCTTTTCCTTGCTGGGTCGTATCCAGGTTCCTACAAAAAGTAAATGATAATAACACAGATCTTTGCTTTATTTCTTTCCAAGCTAAAACCATTGACTCATCAAAGATTGATGCCATGGACAGAGAGTCTTCTGTGAGCTTGAGCTTGACTGACCCACCTCTGGCTAACAAACTCAACAGCACAGTGTCTCCAGTGAAGACCAAACAGGCAGAGCTCCCAACAAATGAGGGTGAGCACTTTTCTGAATGCTAAGTGAGAACAGCAGGAAGGCAAGTGTGGGCAGCATTTCAAGGTTACTCAGCTATTTTCAGTGGTGGAAAAGTACCTGAGGAGTTCTGAAGAACCTCCATGTGTACCACTGAGTGCTTTCACCCAACATGCTGAGAGGCTTCCCTTGGCAAGTGGTTCAGTGAAACAGGCTTAACCTGGAGGCACAACCACCAAAAGTTTTAGGAGCAAAATTATCTGTGGCTGGGGAACACAAGTGACAATAAAGTTTCCTTTTCCTTTCTGGGTCCCATACAAAAGGGATTTGTGTTTAGTGAAGCCTCAGGAGGAATTTGGACCCCTGGTCCAACTGGAAGTTGCTAATCTGAGTCTTTCTGCTTCTTCCACTAGATCCATCCCACAATCACTCCAAGAAGCATGGAAACAGAGGGAAAAACACTGGGTCCAGACTTGCAGGTAGGTCCAGGGATCAGCCAGAGGAGGAAGGGACCAGGCAGATGAAGGTTTATCAGTGTCCCTGCCTATACATTGCCCTGGGATACTGCTGAGAATGCTCAATAGGGAATGAGGGCACAAAATTACTGGTTAGAAAGACTATTTTTGAAGATTAAATAAATCTCCACAGTCCTGCAATAAAAAAAAATTAGTAAAAACACACAAATGCTTTGTCCCAGCTCACCAGGAAAATCAGATACCCACTAGCACTGCTGCTTTCCCCCAGCCCTTCTTATTTTATCAGAAAGCTGCAGAGCTAAGAAGCATGAGATGTCATTGTCTTCATAGCAAGAATGAAAACCTTTTGTGGCCACTTTCAATAGAAGGATGGTGTGCAGCGTAAAAGCAGCTGTAAGATGTTGATGTTATAGGCAAAGCACTTTTCCTGTTATCTGGCATTCTTCAGGGACATTACAGGTGATGTTTTGTGGCAATTGTGGCTATTGCATAGGAACTGGGATATGTACAACAAACACATAATGCCTTCCATGATACCCTTTCAGGCACCAACTGGAAGACGGCCATGCTGGTCCTCAGCCCCTTGGCATTCATACTGGGATTAATAATACTGACACTCAATGTTCACTACAACAAGTAAGTGAGTCAGGTTCCTTGGCTTTACCATGAGCAGCATTTTAAAGAAAAACCACAACATTTCAAAAACAGAAGTTGTGATCTTGGCACCCTTCCCCATTCAACACCTGATGTCTCTGGCTCTCTGATGGGTCTGGTCATCAGTGTGTCACCCTTGGTGATTTCTCCTCTTTGCCACCCTGTTTACCCATCCCACTCTGACCCACATAAATGCAGCCACTAATGTTGGCTCCTCCTCTCCTACACCCCTTCTGTCATCACTGAAGGAAGTGGCATTACAGTTGCTGACACGGAGAAGCAACCAAATGAGAGACAGGCACAGTTACTCTCTTCTCTCTTCTTCTAGGAAGAAGAAAATCCTCTCTGCTCTGAAAAGCTCTCCAGCCAACAGCAGCAGAGTTGATTTAAGGGAGCCGACCCCCTTACGAAGAGGCCCCCAGCCGTACCTTCCACCATCCCGCTCCCCTTCCCTGAGGCATGGAGAGATCCTCATCGAGTGGAAAGATGGGACTGTCACTCCTCTTTTTGAAAATGTCAGCTACCAAGTGGACTAGCTCCAAAATGACAGTGTTTTCCTTCCATCCCGTGTCACTCTTCCCACCAGGAAGAGTGCCACCACAACTTATCTCCTCCCCACTCTTGCTGATTTGTCAGAAAGCACTGTTGGGGGTTTTTTTCTAAACACTTGAGTACAATCTCTTTGCACAGCACAAGGTTGAAGCAAGCAGAGTAGATTGTTTGATTTATATAGGCACAGACTGCTTAGCAAATCCAGTGCTTTAACCCATAACAAACCCCAGGTTTACCTAAATGAAGCTGGGACTTTTGCCAGCTGCAACTGCTCATTGAACCAAAATTCAAGTTACTAAGCATATGAAAAAGTGAAACTTTGAAGATAAAGTAAAAGGTAAAAAACAAAAGTCCTAAAGATCCTTAAATTCTTTTTAGGATAAAACTAGCTACCAACAGACACTAAAGGCGACTGGTTACATTGTCAGTGTGAGCATGCAATTAATAAGCACTGCCTTCCATAAAATCCCTTCCAGTTACCTGCCAAAATACTAATCCCCACTAAGTTGTCAATTAAGTAACAGCAAGTCATTTTTCTAACTTAAAAGGTAGCATGCCACTGTCCTCTCTGCATCACTCCAAGAGCCCTGCTGAGAGAACATGTGTCTCTCAAAATGTTTCCCTATTTAGGATGTACTAAACCTTATTATAACACACATCCCTCTTTTACTATATAGACTGGCAAGTTACATCGGTCATGCTTGTTTTGGGGATATTGCATATAGAGCCACTTTATAGCAGCTTCAGTCTCTGATTTTCTATAATCATATGGAATAGTCAATGAATAGATATACTGCGTCAAAAACCAGAGCAGTAATATAGCTGTTTTTCTTTTAGATGTGAGTAAGACATTGTCTTCAGCCTTTACACTTCTTGTTTGAGCATAATTACCTGTGACTGTCACAATCCTGATCTTTTCTCAGTGAAACTTGCAATGTCTTAGCACTTTTCTAATATTCATGAATGTATGCTTTCCTCCTCTCTGATTTTGAGATGCTGTAATCATGGTTGTAAGTCGGGAATTATGTGGAGAAAGAAATAATAACACCAGGAAATTACAAGTATGAACTGTGTCAGTGCATTTGTTCAGTAGACCAAGGGAAACCCACATCCTCACGTCTCTGCTTGAGCAATGCCTTTCACTTGACCTAAATTAAACTGTTCTGCTATTTAAGCGTAGCTTGGACTTCTCTAGAATTTGGTTTTATTTAACCTGTGGCAGAAGTAAGGTCTCTCCAGGGAATTTAAAATCTCTGGGTTTTGTTTAGTTGTTTTAAATTTTTCTTTTTAAATGGTAAAAAGTTTACTGTCATGAGATATTGTTATAACCAAAAATTTAACTGGTCTAAAAAAAAGAAATAAAAGCCCTATTGGTTTAGGGCATAAATATCACTGAGGTTGGAAATAAATATCTTCACCATGCAGATTATTCCATGATCATTTACTGGAGGGTTTCCCAGATGCTCCTTGGGAAAATATTTTACTGCTAGACATGGGCAGAGGAAGAACTCTTTCTTCACCAGTGAGCAGCAAGAATCAGAGTTAAATTCAGACTTTCCAACGTTTCCACTTTAAATGAAACCCAAGGACTCTGGAATCAAAATACGTGCAAGCATCATTTTACTCACAAAATTTGTGGGAATGCATTCTGTACAAAAACCACTCAAAATGCACACGCAGTGCCTCCCCAATTATCACAGTTACACCTCTTGGAATCTTGTCCAAGGAGCACATCACCTTACAGTGCATAGCACTGGTCACCCTCCAAAACCTTGACACGCTTTGGGAACACTGTGTAAGCAGCACCACTAAAAGAGAAATACTGGCTTGGAGCTGAGCTAATGTTGTTCTTTTCCGAAGCACCAAGTGCCTGTGTTCATTACTGCTGAATGGGCAGAACTGATGACTTGTTAATGACTCTCTAACTCCAGCTTAATATGCTAATCTTGCTCATGAACACAAAGGCAGCAACACTATTGTTTACAGAGCACTGATTAAATGGTAGCTCAAACAATAATGAAAAACTAAGGCTGAATCTGCACAGGCTTTTAAACTTTTTTCTCCCACTCTCACTGGTTGTTCCACTCTCTGCCACCACCTGCATGAAACACTTCTGAGCAGTGTTCATAATCAAAATAAAGCCTGACTGTAATGTGGAGGAGCACTTAAGTTTTTTATGTGTATATATACAGATATACTTATATATTAGAGCCCCTTATAGTGCATCCCTTTTTTTGCAAATATAAATATATACAATTATAAATCACTCCACTGGAAGATAATGGAGTGACAAGCAAGAGACTCCTGTCACATTAGTACCAACATTATTAATGTCTGCTGCCCCAAAAGATGAGTGGCTGCAGTCATAGAAGCACTGATGGTATTAAATAGACACAAGATTGCACATAAGCTTGGATAACCTGTGCAGAAACTGTATTAAGTACCCTTTCCCAACTCCTTGAAAAATGTATGGCTAAGGTATCTTTTAAAGATCAAAAAACAAAAAAGAAAAAGGCAAAAGAAGAACTTCAATTTACCACTTAAATACCGTACCTCAGCCATTTACTAAGACTCTCTGGATGGAAAATCAAAACAGTACATTAGGGATGTACACAAATTCATGATACGAACAAAAAAGACCTGAAATGATCTGACAAGTTATCACTGCATATCAGTGGAAGAGTTGGGAATAGAACTACTGCTTCCTCATTTGAAATTCAAGGTATGACTTCTGCAGTAAGCGTTTTATTATCAAAAATCCCCGTATGCTCATTTTCTCAACTCTCTACCTTTACATCAGCAAGTCACGATACATCAAGTGTTTGATTTTTCAAAAAAGACCTGCGGTTGTTCAGCACTTCAAGGGAGAAAAAAAAAGGGGAAAAAAAAAGAAAAAGAGACAGAGGAAGTCTTTTGTTAGCTCTGGGCTTCAATTCAGACATCTCTGGGTTACAGTTCAATCTGACTACACGTTTTTATGGTAGCTAGGGAAGACAAAAGCACAATCTCTGCAAAAGCTCCATGTATCCTCACTGAATTTCTACAGATTTAAAAATAAAGAAATCTACATTTCTGCAGCCATGTAATTCTTCCCCCAGTTTAAAAAATAAAAAGCAGCCACATCTCCTCAAAAAATCCCCTTATACTTCACAAAAACACTTATTCTCTGGAGCAGAGAAACTGATGCACTTCCTTCAGCATTGCTTGCATGTCCTCATATTCTGCAAATTTGCAGGCATCCTCGAGCTTCAGCCACTGGAAAGCTTGGTGCTCCTCCGAGAGCTTGATTTCTGTGTTGAAGTCCTTCATTTCTGCCAGCCAGTACACGACGGTCTTAGGCTTGCCATGGACAGGGTAGTGCAGCTCTTTCTTGTAGCCCTCGACGAGGGTGAGCTGGCTGGCCTGCAGACCAGCCTCCTCCTGGGTTTCCCGGAAGGCTGTCTGTAGGTCATCCTCCCCTGGGTCCACGTGGCCTGCCAAGAGGGTGGAAAAGTAAATCTCTGGGAAGGAAACTCACATTTTGCTTTTATCGGGAAACACTGGGAGACAGAGATGAGAGTACACTGCAGCTGAGACAGGATGAAATGGAAACAGGAGAACAAAGATTGCTTTTCCAGATCTTATGTCTTGATTTGTCTTTGTCTTGTGGCTCTTAGGTTCATCCTTTATGCCTCACCTCCTGAAACTTCCATCCGCCTATCAGCTGACCAAAAGATATCACCAGACATCTTTTCTTCCCACTCCTCCTCTCCACTTCTGGAGTGCTCTATACCTGTAATGTTCCACTTTAGGTTATACTGAGGACTGAGTCCCTCATTTTTCCTTTATCCAGTTAGAGAGCAGACAGGTCATCTGAGAGTCTTAATCCTCTCTCAACCACGTCTTCTCACGTAAGCTTAAAGCTCCATTCTGTAAAACCTTTATGCAAGCCAACAGTCCAGAAACAACAATACCAGGCACCAACAAATGCCACTTAAAAGGTGGGTTTCATCTAGGCAGCTAGGGATTTTTTCTCTTCTGTACTCCCCTCTGAAACAAGCAACATGCCAGTCCTTTCACCAGCTGAGTAGTTCTCCTAGGACACATCATTTATTTAATGTTGCTCAGAACGAGAGGTGCCACTACAAACAACGGATAAATATAACACGTCCCCAGCCGTTTGTACTTTTGTTGAGAAATGTCAGATTTGGTTTTCTCATGAAAGCTCTGGACCAGAACATAAATAGAACAAGCCATGCAATACCTCAAAAAAGCAACATAGCAGGAGTTGGGACATTTTAGGAGGAAAAAAAAGTTTAAGCTTTATTTTGTCCCTGGTGTCACTCTATTTTCTACACAGCTGGCTGCAAATAGCTATAATTTCATCAGAGATAAAATTCAAGTCCCAGGTACCCAAAGCCCCTCTTTAGTACCCCAGCTGGGGTATGTGGGAAATTTGTTTTGCTTTTGCAACAGGTCCCATTCACTTCCCTGCCAGTGTATCAAAAGTGTGAACACCTCTTACAACATGACATCATCTCAAATGTAAAAGACACTTCTCTTTTAAGCAGCAGCTGCGCAGAAAACAGCATCTGATGCTGATACCTGTTGATAACCTTAGGTCTAAGATTGGTAAATTGCCAAGTTTGTGCAGTATAGTCTACCTGCAGGGCAGAAAAAGGACTGCAGGCAGCACCTCACACATCACAGCTTTCAGATCCTCCCACCTGTTTCTACTAGTGTAGCTCCAACAGCTTGAGAAGGAAAATGAACCCTATATCCCCTTCCCATCAGCCTCAGCTAGGACAAAGTCACAGTTCTACAGGCAGAGATAAGGCTGATGAGGTTCATCTGAGGGGACCCAAGCAAGTCCAGTTTAATCCCTTAAGAGTTGCAGCTGCTTGGAGAACTTTTAAAATAACAAGGTACAGCTGTAACTGTAAACTGCCTTTTGCGGGTGCTTGGAGAGACAATTACAACTTCTTTGGCTCCTGCCACATTGAATGTATGTCAGCATCATATACAAGTAATGTTACCACGTCATACATCCCAGGGCCACCTTAGAAAACCACTCCCATCACAGAGATTATAAAATGTAATAGCTTCTCTTCATTCAATTCCCCCAAATCAATACCAAGCTTCTATTACAGGCCACCATCAGATTGTGGCTTTTGTATGTAGCTTTTGATCTCTAAAATCTTAAGCAGTGTGTTGAGGGAGGTGATTCTACCCCTCTACTCTGGTGTAACCCCACCTGCAGTGCAGCATCCAGGTCTGGAGTCCCCATCAAGGGAAAAACATTGACCTGTTGAATTGAGCCCAGAGGAAGCTATGATTATAATCAGGGAGAGGAGCACATCTTCTTTGGAGACAGGAGGAGAGAGTTGGGGTTGTTCAGCCTGGAGAAGAGAAGGTTCTGGGGAGACCTCAGAGCCCCTTCTGATGCCTGAAGGGTGGTGGCTTAGAAGAAAGATGGGGACAGACTTTTGAACAGGGCCTAGAGTGACAGGACAAGAGCTCCTCTTTTCAACTAAGAGAGGGCAGACTCAGACTACAGGCAACGAAGACTTGTTTTTGCCATGAGTGTGGTGAAACGCTGGCACAAGTGCCCCAAAGAGGTGGTGCGTGCCCCATCCTTTGAAAAATCCAGGCTGGACAGGACTCTGAGCAACCTGCTCTAGTTGAGGTTGTCCCTGCTCACTGGTGGGGGCTTGGACTAGACGACCTTTAAGAGTCCCTCCCAACCTACACTATTCTATGGTTCTGGGTGTCTGAGATGTATGCTAATGAGATAATTAACTCCCTACCAAAATGCCTACAAGTAATTTAAATTGCTTGTCCAGAATTACTGTGTTCTCAGGGAGCCCTTCCCCAAGGGTTTCTTCTCACAACTATCAATCATGTCCCAGCAGATGTTTTTTAGTTTTCCACTAGCTGCAAACTCAACTCCCTTAGGCTCTTGCTGGTGTAGACAAAGGGGGAGGTTTGGAAAGTTTTGTTCTTTCCCTTAATAGGAGAGCCTAACCGACATTGTCAAAAGGTTTTTTTCCCCCAGTATGCAAATTCTTGTTTACAAACTGCTGCACTGTGCTTTGAAAGCACTGCCTTTTACAAAATGAGAAGTAAAAACTATCAGGAAGAAATCTCAGGTGGTAAAAAACAGCATGCAAGGAGATCTGCAGGGAACCTGAAGTATTTCTGTGCTGTACTTTCCCTGGTACCAGGGCTGTGACTATGTACTATGAAACACTGGTTCTGTCATGTGCCTTTACAGAGGAGGTACTGTTCTGTCCTGGAAGACAGGGCTTGTCTTCTGCTTTCAGGCCTCACTGATGAGTAAGGATGGATGGTAAGGTTAATTCTCCTATCTGTCCCTCTCATCTCTACTGCATTAGGCAAGTGATTTTCACCAGATCTACCACATCTCCTAAGAAAGGTGTATTAAAGTGTAGTATTACAGATTTCAGCTTGCCTTCCTGCAAACTGTGACCCTTCTGATCACACATGGGTCAACCAATCCTACACTGGCAACAGTGGTGCCTGGCAAAGATTAGACCTAAAGTAAAATAACTCCTCATTACCTTGCTTCAGTCGTGTGCACAACACCTTGCCAGAAACATCAGATACCTGAGGAGCTTGGCTGGGCAACAACCCCTACCCCAACCCCAATCAGTCGTGCCCAATACTTTATACAACCACAACTTGCAGGATTTCAGCCTCAGAACTCCCCCCTCAGCTGCATCAGCAGCACCATCTGACAAACAGCACAGCCAGCAGCTACTCTCAGCTGCTAACTGCCCCTCAACTGACCTCAGCCAAAATCCACTCTTCAACCTGACACCAACAACCTCCAGGAGTGTTATCAGAATAAAAATCACCTTTGGGTGGGGTCCAGTGGTGGGTCCCATAGGATGTCTGAAGCAGGAGGTACTCGATGCTGTCAGTGACCTTAGAGGATGGTGCTGGCTGCAGCCTCCTGTAGATGATCAAGCCACAAGCTCTCACAGCCATTCCCCTCTGCCAACTGCACCAGGAGCTGTGGGACAGCACAAAACAGGGGGCTCAAACAGACCAGCTGTATTTAGCCAGTCAACAGATCTCCTCACAGTAAAATGTTGTCCATCCCTTTGAAGTTACTACAGAATTAAATTGTATCTTATTAGATACCTTTGAATCAAAAAAACTATGCTTTTAAAACAAGGAAACAAGAACCTAGATAAGCACTTTTAAAAAAAAGAATGTTATCAAAAAGCACGAAAAACGACCTGTGTATCACTTCTTTGCTGCTGATAGATTACAAAGCAAATTGTAGGGAGAGGAGAAAAATTACAAAGCAAAAGGAAAGCCACGGATTAACACTCTGAAACGTTTCCACTGCAGAACTCCAAAGGTCCTGTGCAGAGTAATACCTCAACATTACTGGAACTGGCATACTGCAATAATTGCTCTGGACAGATTTCCTAGAGCACAGGACTCCTCAGGATATCAGAGGTAAAGCTGAGAAAATGAATGACAAAGGACAGGCTCTCTGCTGTCTCGCCTAGACATAAGGCTGTCATACAAAACTAAAAGCTTGGCACAAGTGTTAAGCACTGATTTGATGTAAGCAATAAGGAACACACCTCTTAAGTGATAAATATTGTCAGCAATAAGATACGGAGCCAGGATGAGTAGTCCTACAGAAAAAAGACGGAAAGCAATGGAGGTGAGTAATCCATGTTACAAATCTGGGCGATTCCTAGTTCTGGGCAAAGCTCTGCATTTTGACAGAGACGCACACTTCAGTAAATAATAACTTTACAGAACACTGTCTTTTCCTGGGACGCCAAGAGTGGCACCGTAATACCTCCAGCTTCCAACGCGAGAAACCACAGCACGGAGCCCTCCACCACCAACCACGCCCCTGGACGGCGCTCAGCTATTTTGGTCAACCCCTTTAACCGCCTCCATTAGTTCCTGATCACCCACAAGGACAACACCCCTCCGCCATCNAATCCCAGCAGGCCCCCTCCACCGCCGCCTGGCGCCACGTGGCCCCACTGCCCTCCCGTTCCCGGCCCGCCGCCGCCGGTGCGCAGGGATGGGGACACTGGGAACGGGGACACGTGTCACCCCCACAGCGGCCACCGGGGACCCCCGCCCTCACCTCTGCTTCCGGGTCCGGCAGTGGGCGGGAACCACGCGTGACTGACGTCAGACTCAACCAATCACAGCGGGAACGGCGCAGGCGGTAGCCACTCCCTTCTCGTTCCGCCC
>VZRF01006259.1:7258-23601 GCA_013396875.1 Vireo altiloquus
GAGGTCGGGGACAGCTCCATTGTCCCGAGTGACCAGTGGGGTGTCCTGGGGAAGGGTTTGGGGGCAGGGAGAAGAGCCAGGCTGCAATCCCGGGGTGGGGCAGGCACAGTGTGAGAGCCTCCTCTGGAGCTGCCATCCCACATTAACATTCCAGGCCACAGCTCTTCCCTCCCGAGCGCCGCTCTGAACCCAACGTCATTGGAATGCAGCTCAGAAAACCTCCTGTAATTCACCCAAATTGAGAGAGAAGCAGCCAGGAGGGGCTGACGAGAACGGCAGCAGCAGCCTCATACTAACAAGGGATGGTCCTGAGAGGTGTTTAACTGAAGCCTTCTGCAGAACAGGCTCAAAACTCGATGCGTCAACAGCTGCAGGCCGGAAAAACGCGGAGCTGGGGGTCGGTAAAAGGATGTGGAGCATTAAAAGCACAGGTGGGAATGACAATCCTGACTGCCCTTGGAGCCAGAGCGTGTGGGTGACCCCTCCAGGGAACACTGAGCTGCTCCTGACCGCTCGGAATGAGCTCTGCGGTGATGGGAGGAGACACAGATTCCCCAGGCAGGTGCAAAGGAGAGCTTTTTATTGCAAAAACTTTGCCTTTTTAAGCAGTTAGTTGGTTATTAGTTTACATAGTTTTAAAGCATAACAAACATAATTCAACTAATCCCTGATGGCTCAGGTTTGAACTTTTCTGTGTTCCCAGCCCTGCAGTGCCCAGTGTCACTCTGCAGCTCCCTGGAGCTCGTTCAGTGCTGTTCTCTCATGCTCACACTGACATAACAAAGCCTCTCCAGCTCGCTCTCCAAGGACACCCAGACCCTCCTGGGCCCAACAACTGCAAACCTTCATCTTGGTGAGAGGGGGGCAAGCTTGGGCAAATTCCATCATTAAACCCTGAGGGATCATCCTGCTGCCCCCAGGCCCAGGGCAGCCAGACCCTGGGAGAAGGGAAATTTTTGGGGTTGTGTCTCCCACTCTGTTTCCTTGGTAGCAGAGCAGCTTTGCCTGAGCAGCAGAGGCCTGAGGGGCCTGGAGGAGCTGCCTGAAGAGGCAGAACACGACTTCATTCCACGCTGGCTTCCCCAAGTCCTCTTTCCTCCCCAGCACGGTTTAATTTGGCCCTCGCTCTCCCTGGGATCAGCCATTCAGCCCTCGCTAATGGATCTCATTTCCACAGGCTCTAGGTGGTGGTTTTAAAAAAAAAAAAGAGAAAAAAAAAAAGAAAAAATTGATCCTTGCATGCAAAATATCCTTCTGAGCAAAGAAATAACTATCTGCAAGGACTAACTGAATTATCCCCTTATCAGTGGGAGGAAATAATCCACCTTAAACATGAAATACAAGTGGAATGAAAAGCCTTTGCAAGTGGCAGGGGAAGAAGAACACAGTGTGAGTCTCAAATAGCCTTGCTTTTCCCATATGGAGAAATACATTTTTCTTGGAATCATTTCCTCTTTCAGTGCATAATGAAGTTTCTCAATTGCTCACCCTCCCACCCCCCTTCTAATGCAATAAAAGGAAAATAATCCCTCTATTTGCAAAAGTCCTGAGAAGAGAGTTCAGGCTGCTTGGAGCTCAGCAGGGGCACCTTCTACAGATGTTGATGAGATTTCTCCTTTGTTTTGTGGGACAAGAGTTGTATTTCCCGATTTGTGCTTCGGGGTTTAATTAATTCTCATTTTTTGGGCTCTCTGGCACAGTCATGCAGCTCCCCTCAGCCACGATATCCTCAAAATCCTGCCTTTCTCCATGGCTTTGCCTCTCCTTGTGAGTAGAGAAAGCCTGGAGGAAGGAGGAGGTTTATAAATAAAAGCCAGAGTCCACACGGATTCGCTTCTGGGAAGGTTAATTCAGGGTTCTGATTAAAGACTCTCGGCTCTGTCTCTTCCTGTCTCTCTCTCCTGCTAAAGACAATCCTTTATCCTTTGTAATGGAGCTGTTGAATCCCGTCAGGTCAGATCAGCAGCTCCTCGGAGCAAACAGGGACTGAGAGTTAGGCCAGGAAATGACTCAGAGCTGGCAAAGCCCAGCTCCAAAGCCGGGCCTGGATCCCAAGCCCAGCGCAGTGTCCTGTGCTCCCAGCAGGGCTCACCTGCACATCCTGGCACTTCTGGGCTGCTTTATCCCTGTCCAGAGGAGACCTGCAGAGGTGAGAGGTTCAACCATCTCCACACTAAGTCTTCCAAAAGCCCAAATTAGGAATTAGCTGGATTTGGCTCTCCACTGATGCCAGGATGACTTTTTGCTTTTTCTTTCATACCCCTCTCACACACTCTTTTATAGTTTGATGTATTCTCAGTGCTTTTAGCCCACACACTGTGACTTCCCAAGGCTGATAACTCAGCTCAGCCCCACGGCACCGTTAAACCAGGAGAGCAAACATCCTGGGAGCCCCAGACACCAAGGGCCTCTCCAGAACACATTTTGGAACCTCAGACAGGCCCAGCCAGGGGGAAGGTTCCTCACAACGAGGGCTTCACTCCAGCCTCTCATTGGGGAATCTTTGATAAATATGTTAATTTTGCAAGGCCTAGAATTGTGTGTATTTCGGTGTGACAGTGTCCATGCATTTTCAGGGCATTCCACCTGGACCAAGTGCTGCACCTAAAGGTATCCTGAAATAAACACAGAGGTAAAAACCCCTTTTTTCCCCATAAACTGTGTTTTAGTTTGAATTTTAAGACCAGGGAAAGGCATCACCAGGAGGAAACCTCGAGGGCAGGAGAGCAGTGAGCCCATCCCAGCCCCACTGGGGACAGATCTTGAATTAACCACAGCCCGCAGTGTTTATCGTGCCTAAAACAAAGAAAACAAATTCCAGATAAATGAAACTAATTAAACACGCTGCTATAAAAATTAAAGCTTCCCTTGTTCGTGTGGCGTTTTCTGGGCTTTTTTGGCGATTCGTGGGGTTTTTTTCAGCTTTGTTTTTGTTTTGCCTTTTGTTGTTGCTGCAGTTCTTTTCCAGTGTGGCAGCAAATCTGAGAACAGATTTTCCAACAGACTGCAGGGCTGGCCTGGCTTTGGGTCCCCTGGGAAGCAAATGCTGTCAATGGGCTTTGGAACACTCCAGAGGAGTCACAGAATCCTGGAATGGTTTGGGCTGGGAGGGACCTTAAATCCCACCCAGAGCCACCCCAGGGACCCCTCCCACTGTCCCAGGCTGCTCCCAATGTCCAGCCTGGCCTTGGGCACTGCCAGGGATCCAGGGGCAGCCACAGCTGCTCTGCCAATTCCATCCCAGCCCTGAGCCACCCTCCCAGGGAGGAATTCCTTCCCAATATTCCCATTCCAGCCCTGCCCTGGGGCACTGGGAAGCCATTTCCCCCCATCTTAGAAATGACAAGGCCATAAATGGGGCTCCTCACTGGGAGATTTGTGTTTTCTTTCCCTCAGTGCCTCTCTGGGTGTTTGCTCCACTCTGCCTCGTCTGGTGGCAGCCTGTGCCTCGTAACTGAGGAGCAGAGATGGGATCAGCCGGAGCCAGGCGAGCCCTGAGGCAGCTTTAATGGACTGGAAAATTCCAGCGCTCCCAAACGGCCCCACGAGGCAGTGGCTGATGGAATTATAACCACAGCAACTGGAATGTGAGTGACAGACTCCAGGAGTCACCACACGGAGCGGGGATGCATCGTGTGCTCAGAACTCCACAGGTGGAATTGGCACAGGTGGGATCCCCAAGAGTTTATTTATTGCTGGAATAAAAGGCAGTGTCGCAATCACCTGGGATTGCTGGTGGGACTGATGCCTTAGGTTTTAACTTTTCTCTGTTCCCAGCCCTGCAGTGCCCAGTGGAACTCTGCAGCTCCCTGGAGCTCGTTCAGTGCTGTTCTCTCATGCTCACACTGACATAACAAAGCCTCTCCAGCTCGCTCTCCAAGGACACCCAGACCCTCCTGGGCCCAACAACTGCAAACCTTCATCTTGGCGAGAGGGGGGCAAGCTTGGGCAAATTCCATCCTTGCCTGGCTTCTGCTTGGGCAATTGATGCTGATATCAAAGTGGGAAGAACTCGGGAGCTGGCATTGTCCATTTTGGGATGCACTGAGGCAGGAGCCTCTGGAGCCCAAAGTGTGACCTCTGAAGGCCTTTCCAATCAATCCCTCCTTTATTCCTTTATTCCTGCCTGGTCTCTGTTCCTAGGGAGCCATTTAAGGCATCAGAACCTCTCCACACAGGAGCCTTTGGATTCTCTCCCACGGGAGTGGGGAGTTGGCACATTCCCGGTGTGCGAATATCCCACTCCAAGGAAAAGCCCCAGGATGGGAGGTGCTGGGCAGGGAAACCACATCGGGGGAAAGCAGGACAGATCCCCCAGACTCGAGGAGAGGCTGCCTTGTCTCTCCCCATAAAGGAGAGGGGGAGCCATAAAGGAACAGGGAGCCAGAGAGATTCTGGGGAGCCCAAGGGATTCTGGGGAACCAGAGGGATTCCAGGGAAACAGGGGGACTCCAGAGAGCCAGAGGGATTCCAGGGAGCCAGGGGCACTCCAGAGAGCCAGAGGGATCCCAGGGAGCCAGAGGGACTCCAGGGAGCCAGGGGGGACTCCAGGGAGCCAGAGGGATTCCAAGGAGCCAGAGAGATTCCAGGGAGCCAGAGGGATTCCAAGGAGCCAGAGGGATTCCAGGGAGCCAGGGGCACTCCAGGGAGCTGTCAGCCATTACCTGGCTGTGATTTACACGCTCCTGATGGACACCTCAGGGCAGCAGCCAAATGTGGCCAAGGGCGCTCCAGGACTGGGACATGTCCAGGCCATTCCCAACAATCTCTTCTGGCACGGCTGCTGTGCCATGGTCCTGAGGAGAAGGAATTTGTCTGGCAGACTCGAGGAGAGCTTTTCGTTCGTTCTCTCTCGGGTTTGTGATGCACGACCTTGGGTAAGTCCTCGGGGTGGGAGCGCAGCTCTGAGCTGGGCAGGGAGATGTTTGCCAGCACTTAGTGACTGTCCCCAAGCTGTCAGGGCGATGTTGGTAATGAACGTCACTGCGAGAGCTCCAGCCCCGTGCCCACGTCGGGTTTGTCACAATCCTGCCTGGAGAGGCTCGAGCTGACAGGGAACGAGGCCCTGGAGAGGCTGAGGCTGACTCAGGGCTCTCCGCACCAGGCTCGCTCTGTAATTTGGCTCATGCCTGATGGCAGGACTGAAATTCCCAAACAGCCACCAGCCAGCCCAGATTCTGGGAGCAGAGACTGAAATTCCCAAACAGCCACCAGCCAGCCCAGATTCTGGGAGCAGAGACTGAAATTCCCAAACAGCCACCAGCCAGTCTAGATTCTGGGAGCAGAGACTGAAATTCCCAAACAGCCAGCTCAGATTCTGGGAGCAGAGACTGAAATTCCCAAAGAGCCACAATCCAGCTCAGATTCTGGGAGCAGAGACTGAAATTCCCAAAGAGCCACAATCCAGCCCAGACTCTGGGAGCAGGAATCAAGCCCATCACCATCTCCAAAGGCTGCTGGGCTCCCCACAGCCAGGCCTGGCTGCTGGTGCTGCTTTGGGGCTCTGGTGCAGCCCTGCAGCCGTGGGAAGGTTGGTGCCCACAGCTTTCCCGGGATTTCTCAGCTTACTGGGGCATTCCAGCTCCCATCCCTCGGCTCAGGGGGTGGACAGGAGCAGCACAGACCCCTCCTGTGCCCCTTGTCCCAGCACAGCCCTGACCCCACGGGTGCCCTGGGTGCTGGGGAGGCGACAGGGCAGGGACACGTCCCAGGCTGGCAGAGCATCCCTCGACACCCTCGGCTGCTCCTGGAGCGAATCCCCTCTGCTTCCCTGCAGTGTGAGATCAGAACTCGCCAGAACTGAGATGGGATCCTCAGCTCTGGAGCGGGGTTTGTGTTTTAATTAATGGGAGAGGGAACATGGAGGGGGCAAAAGTCCCTCCCCAGACAGGCAGGGGAGCTTTGCCTTCCCGTTTCATTCCTGTTTCCAGTTCATCCTGGTTTCCATTCCATTCCTATTTCCACTTCATCCCAGTTTCCATTCCATTCCTGTTTCCATTCCATCCTTGTTTCCATTCCATCTCTGTTCATTTCTGTTCATCTCAGTTTCCATTCCATTCCTGTTTCCATCTCATTCCTGTTTCCATCTCATTCCTGTTTCCATTCCATCTCAGTTTCCATTCCATTCCTGTTTCCATTCCATCTCTGTTTCCTTTCCATTCCTGTTTCCATTCCATTCCTGTTTCCATCTCATTCCTGTTTCCATTCCATTCCTGTTTCCATTTCATTCCTGTTTCCATTTCATTCCTGTTTCCATTCCATCTCTGTTTCCATTCCATCTCATTTTCCATTCCATTCCCGTTTCCATCTCATTCCTGTTTCCATTCCATTCCTGTTTCCATTTCCTGAAGCTCCATCTCATTTTCAGTTTTCGGCCCACAGGGCCGGGAAGAGCCGAGAATGACTTCACAAAGTGCAACTCCCTGGCAAAAGCTGGAGTATTTCTCCCTGCTGGTGTCACTCACGGCCATGGCAGCGGAGCTGGGGCTGACTGCTCAGCCCTGGGATCCCTGGAGTGCTCCAGAGCTCCTGCGAGGAAACTGAGCTTGGGCACATCCTGAGCTGCAAGCCCTGGGCTGGTCCCTCTCCCAGGGCTGGGAGAGCAGCAGTGATAGAAGTGTTTAAGATTTGTTATAACAGCAGAACACTGCAAATTGCATTCGTGGGGAGCAGTGGAGGCGTGGCGCCAGGAAATGCCCAAATCCATCCAGGATTCAGGGAAACACTGGGAAAAGGCAAATTTTGGAGGAGGAGGGGGAGAGATAGAGGGGAACTGATGGGGCTGTGGTGCTCCTGTGGGATGGGGAGGAGGGAAAAGCTCCATACCCACCAGGGACACGCGGAGGGGTGGAGTTATGCCGGGATCTCCAGGCAGGGCAGGGTTATCCTGGGATCAGTGGGGCAGGTGGGGTTATCCCGGGATCTCCGGGCAGGGCAGGGATTATCCTGGAATCAGCGGGCAGGGCAGGGTTATCCCAGGATCAGCGGGGCAGGGCAGGGTTATCCTGGAATCAGCGGGCAGGGCAGGGTTATCCCGGAATCTCCGGGCAGGGCAGGGTTATCCCGGGATCAGTGGGGCTGTGTGGAGTTATCCCGGGATCTCTGGGCAGGGCAGGGTTATCCCGGAATCTCCGGGCAGGGCAGGGTTATCCCGGGATCTCTGGGCAGGGCAGGGTTATCCTGGGATCAGTGGGGCAGGTGGGGTTATCCCGGGATCTCCGGGCAGGGCAGGGTTATCCCGGGATCAGTGGGGCTGTGTGGAGTTATCCCGGGATCTCTGGGCAGGGCAGGGTTATCCTGGGATCAGTGGGGCAGGTGGGGTTATCCCGGGATCTCCGGGCAGGGCAGGGTTATCCCGGGATCAGTGGGACAGGGTTATCCCAGGATCAGTGGGGCAGGGTTATCCCAGCATTTCCCTTTTCCCACTGCCGGGTGCAGTTTTGCCCCCAAGTCTCTGTTCCCCATTTCCCTTCTGCAGCAGGGATTTGTGCCCAGCTGCTCCCCACGCTCCCCACTCGGATCCCGTGCGGATTTCTCCCTCATTCCCACCTCGCTCTCCATTGTAGCGATAAATGAATAAATCTGGGAAATTCCGAGATGCTTTTAAAAGCCATTTGCTGACTCCAGCATTACTCACTAGTTGTTTTTTTCTGTTGTTGTTATTTTAAGAGGGTTTGGTGGTTTTTTTCCAGAGAGAGAGAGAGCAAATAACTGAACAAATATTTCTGAGCTTTTCCTATTTGGCATCTTTGAAAACGAGGACGTTTTTCACTTCTTTCAAAGTGTCTGTGAACATTTTCATTGATAATTGTATGAAAACACTGAAATAATCACTGAAGTTTTTACATTTAATGAAAATTTAGTTATAAGTAAACAGAAAATGTCAATAGGGTTCTAAATAATAACTCAAAGAAAAAAACCCACAAGAAATTTAACAGCTATTTTTTTTAAAAAAAATCTATATTTTCCTCATATTCTTTTTGGAAAAGAGGCACTACTTGTTAAAAATAATAAAAAAAAATCAATAAGCACAACTACCACTTCAGCTTCTGATTATCTCATCTCATTTTTGCCAGGGCAGAGTTGCAAAGAGCCTTCAGTTAATCAGGGAAGAATCCCAAAGGCTTTGGAAAGCCGCAGGGTTAACTGAGGCCCCTGGAATTCCGGACAGAGCCATCCTCCCCCGGGTGTTTCCTGGGCATTGGGAGCCCAGCAGCCCCTCCTGGGTGGAAAGCAATTCCATCCCCTTGCTCCCAGCTCCCAAAGGGCTGCGAAAAGCTGGGATTTCATTCCCAAAAGGGTTTTTTTTCCCCACTGCCTGTGCTGTCAGTTCTGTACCTCCCTATAAACTGTTTTTGCTGCAGCAACATCTCCAGGGATGGAATCCTTCTCCCTGGGCTTGGGATTCCTCGTGCTGCTCCCGCTCCAGAGTCAGGGAGGAACCAGCTCCGGTGTAGGCTGCTCCTGGGGTCTCAGTCAGGGTCCTAAAAAAGGAGTTTCTCCTCTTGGACAAGTCCAAGAAATCCTGGAGCTGTGGCTCCCAGAGGCCTTGGATCAGGCCAGGCCCTGCCGTGTCCAGGGCAGCCAAAGGCTCCTCAGCCAGGCCTCAATCCCACATTTATGGAGGTGAATCCCTCACGGTTTTCTCCATTCCCTGGTGCTTCCCCAGGCAGGAATCACTGGAGGATTGGAGCATGTGTTCACCCTTTGGACAAGCTCTCTCCTGGACTCAAACCCCCCTTTCTGGAGGCCCACCTGAGGAATTTCCTCCTGGATAAACACAGAGCATTTCCCTCTGGAGGATTTCAGAACAACCCGAGGGGACACCAGCGTTCTGCAGTGCCCGTGCTCCCAGCCCATCCCAGGCTCCAGGCAGGAGGAATTCCTGCTCCAAATGCATGGAAGGCGTTTGTGTTCCAAGCTGGGAGGCACTGGTGGCTGGGATTGAAATTCCTGTCACCGTCTGAGGGGAGGGAGCCGTGCCAGCCTCATGATCATCCATATGCCTGCCTAAATCCACTCCAAATTGATGGAGTTCCGCTGAAGGAGACCTGGAAATCAATCTGTTCGGGCTTGCTCGGAGAGAAATGACAGCCTGGAGGTGACACGAGTGTGTTTTCATCGCTGCCCCTCGTGGGAGCCCACGTGTGTCCCCCCAGGGGATCCTGCTGGCACAGATAATCAGCCACTGCTGGAATTGGTGTAAAACACTTCGCAACAATCTCCTGCTTTTCTGGGGCGTTTCAGGCAATTTGGGCTTCCCAGCCAAAACCGAGCAAAAAGGAAGCGATTTTTAGGAAAAGAATGAATGTTCCTGGTGTTGGGTTGATGTCTTAATTGGCTCCCTAGGAACAGAGACCAGGCAGGAATAAAGGAATAAAGGAGGGATTGATTGGAAAGGCCTTCAGAGGTCACACTCTGGCCTCCAGAGGCTCCTGCCTCAGTGCATCCCAAAATGGACAAGGACAGCTCCCGAGTTCTTCCCACTTTGATATCAGCATCAATTGCCCAAGCAGAAGCCAGGCAAGGATGGAATTTGCCCAAGCTTGCCCCCCTGTCCCCAAGATGAAGGTTTGCAGTTGTTGGGCCCAGGAGGGTCTGGGTGTCCTTGGAGAGCGAGCTGGAGAGGCTTTGTTATGTCAGTGTGAGCATGAGAGAACAGCACTGAACGAGCTCCAGGGAGCTGCAGAGTTACACTGGGCACTGCAGGGCTGGGAACAGAGAAAAGTTAAACCCTAAGGCATCAGGATGGTTCCCAGAGAGGGGAAGAGTCTCCTCCCAGGATATTCCAGACCCACACGGACAGAATCCTGTGCCCTGTGCTCTGGGGTGGCCCTGCTGGAGCAGGGAGTGGCACCAGTGACCCTCTGGGCTCCTCCCAGCCTGATCCATTCCGTGAATTTAAAATCTCATATTCCAGGGTTCCGAGCAGGCACAGAGCCTGGGAGCTGCTGCAGCCTTGTCCTCCGTCTGCTTTCCGCCTGCTCCGACTTCGTTTGTCGAATTACCCAGTAATTCATTACAACTAAATTTCATTGGGCTTTTGGCCAAGGTTTCTCATCAAAAATGACATGAAGACAAATATTGTCGTTATTTGCCCAGCTGTGCAGCTCCATTGATATTCTCTGCAGGGCCCAGCCCGTTATCAGAGCTGAGTAACGCTGATAACAAACCCGTATCTCTCCCCTACAGAGCATCCAGTGTCAACACAGGCACCTGAGCAGTGTCCAAACCTCGGGGCGGATTTAATCCCCCTCCACACTCACTCTGTTCGCATGGACTCGCTCTGTAATCTTCCAATTGAACATTTTTCCAGCCAAACCCAGGCAGTTTTTGCAGCAGAACGTTCCACATGAGCGTGCTGGATTCCGTGTGTTCATATTTCAGGCGGGGAGCAGAAATACCCAGGCTGCTTCAATAATACATCAGGATCCTGTTCCCACATTGTCAAAACACAACATTCGTGTTTGCATTCCAAGTGACTTTTTGTTTAGAAGTATCTTTGTTTCTGTGACATAAATATTTCTTTAAAAATACGCAGCCGGCGTGGAACGTTTCTCTTTCATCAAATGAAATATCTTTATTATCCCTGAATGCCTGTTTATTAACGCTCCTGGCAGTGGCATTTATATCCTCACTTCTACAGGGCTCGGGAGCAGCAAACGTGAGCTCGTGATGGAATCCCCCAGTGCCTTAAATGGCTCCCTAAAAACAGAGACCAGGCAGGAATAAAGGAGGGATTGATTGGAAAGGCCTTCAGAGGTCACACTCTGGGCTCCAGAGGCTCCTGCCTCAGTGCATCCCAAAATGGACAAGGACAGCTCCCGAGTTCTTCCCACTTTGATATCAGCATCAATTGCCCAAGCAGAAGCCAGGCAAGGATGGAATTTGCCCAAGCTTGCCCCCCTTTCTCTCCCCAAGATGAAGGTTTGCAGTTGTTGGGCCCAGGAGGGTCTGGGTGTCCTTGGAGAGCGAGCTGGAGAGGCTTTGTTATGTCAGTGTGAGCATGAGAGAACAGCACTGAACGAGCTCCAGGGAGCTGCAGAGTTACACTGGGCACTGCAGGGCTGGGAACAGAGAAAAGTTAAACCCTAAGGCATCACCCCTAGCGCTGCCTGTGCCCTCGGGAGCTGAGCACTGACAGCACAGCCCAGCAGGGCTCTCATCCCTCCCTGCAGGAGCAGCAATCCCAGAGTTGCTGCCTCGCACCAGACCCAGGCTCCAGGAGGAGAACGTTGCAATCAGGCCCCAGATTTGGGCCAAAGCGACAAAAGAGACTCCATTCTCAGAATCATCAGAAGGAAAAAATCTTCTTTATTTCATGCAAAGGCAAAGAGATCTCAGAGAGCCTCTGCTTCCCACACGTGGATGCTTCTTCTCGCATTGCCAGGAGCAGTGTAAAGAGCAGCTACACTTGGCCAGGTACAGAGCAACAAGTCAGGAATAACAAAGTGCACCAAACACCACCTGTGACATAGAGTTTACCAAAACATGAGATGGTTTGCACAAATTGCTCTCGGTTCTCACCTCCTGCTCCTGAGAAAGCAACTGCTTCTGACGAACAGACTGAGAGAGCTGAAAATTTCCCTCTGGCTAAACTTGTCATCGTCCACAGGAGAGGGGTTGGAATACCCAGCCCAGGATGTTTGGAACCCACCTCGAGCGCTCTGCTCCTGCCCTGGGAGGTGGGGAAGGCACAGGACGTGGAGCATCCTCTGCCCTGCCACGAGGCCACAGGAGCATCCCTCCAGTAATTCACCTTTCTAATCCACAGCTCTGCTCCCCTTCAGCCCCGGCAGGCAGAAAACAGCTGTAAATCACTTCAGCCCAAGTGATGCCTTAGGTTTGAACTTTTCTCTGTTCCCAGCCCTGCAGTGCCCAGTGTGACTCTGCAGGTCCCTGGAGCTCGTTCAGTGCTGTTCTCTCATGCTCACACTGACATAACAAAGCCTCTCCAGCTCGCTCTCCAAGGACACCCAGACCCTCCTGGGCCCAACAACTGCAAACCTTCATCTTGGGGACAGGGGGGCAAGCTTGGGCAAATTCCATCCTTGCCTGGCTTCTGCTTGGGCAATTGATGCTGATATCAAAGTGGGAAGAACTCGGGAGCTGTCATTGTCCATGTTGGGATGCACTGAGGCAGGAGCCTCTGGAGCCCAGAGTGTGACCTCTGAAGGCCTTTCCAATCAATCCCTCCTTGATTCCTTTACTCCTGCCTGGTCTCTGTTTCTGGGGAGCCATTTAAGGCATCACAGGAAACCCTCACCTCCCTCTCTTCAGGTGGGGGATTTTAAAAGCTCCACGAGACAATTGGATATTTTAATAGATATAATCCTCTCAAAATAATCACTTTCAATCCAAACTTTAATGGATCTGCTCCCCAACCCCATCCCCACACATCCACCTCCCTAAATTTGTGGTAACTTAAGGATAAAACATCCCAGCTCCTATGACCAGAGCTGCCTTCGCTGGCTCTGATTCAAACAGCCCCCAAGTTTAGACTGAGATTAAATATTTTGTGTGTGTTTTAAGGAGAAAAGATTAATTGAGCTTTATTACAGGTTTAATGCCTCAGCCTCCATTTGCATTTTAAGAGGTGTGATCTCATCCTGCTGCAGAATCCCAGCTCCGTGTTTACCGCCCGGAATTGATCCCAGCTTTGATAGGTTATAATTAAAGCTGGCACATCAAGGATTTAATAGGGCTTCTTATTGTGAAGAAGGATTTAAATGGTGGTGGAATTCACACTTAAATTTAATGGCTTTGATTAAACAAGGGCACAAAGGGATCTGTCAGTCCTGGCTGCTGTCCTGACCTTGGGAAAGTCACCTGGGCCAGGGCCTGTAAGCTCGAGCTCTGCTCTGAGCTTGTTCTACAGAGCTGGGCTTAACTCCTCTGCTCCTTGGTCTGTTCTTCTCATAAAAGTTGCAAATCCCTTCCAGCTGCAGAACGAGGACCTGGCTTTTGGGATCAGTTGGGATTTCTGGAGTTTTCTCTGCTCAAGTGCTAAGTCCAAGGGACAGGACAAGAGGAAATGGCCTCGGGTTGTGCCAAGGGAGGATCAGGTTGGATATTGGGAAAAGTTCTCCATGGAAAGGGCTGTGCAGCCCTGGCACAGCTCTCCAGGGCAGGGCTGGAGTCTGAATCACCCCAAAACCAGGCCAGGAGACCCTTCAGAGGCAGAGTCAGAGCAGGGAGGATTTGCTTTATTCGGTGCTGGATGTGTGGGGATCGCTCCTCCAAACACACCCTGGTGCTGCCTGCAACACAGCATTGTGGGTTAAATTATGGATATTCATCACATTCCTTGGCACAGGCGTGGCTATGCAAATCATTCCTCAGAAGTCATTAATATCATTAGCACACGGGTCAGCAGTGCCCTGTGTGTCCTGGTGGTGGCACTGAGGAAGGCTCCTCCTCTTCCTCGGGGGTCTTTGTGATGAAGATAAGTAGTCTTCCTCACAGTGCACTTTTCACCTTTCTCCCTGGGGCGTGTGTAGTCTTTGAGGGATGATTCAGTGATCTCTGAGATGATCTTTGTCCCCTCTATCTTTTCAAGATTAGTGTGAATTCGACTTTTTAGGTTTTGTAATTAACATTTGCTGTCTGAACTGACATTTGCTGTCTCCCAGCAGTTCCCTGTGCTCACAGGAATTTTAGCCATTGGCTGCCCCTTCCTCAAGTCCCCATCCCCGGAGGGATTTAAAGCCCTGTGGATGTGACACTTGGGGACATGGTCAGGGGTGGCCTTGGTAGGGCTGGATTGGGCTTGATGATCTCAGAGGGATTTTCCAACCTGAACAATTCCACGAAGCATCACCTGACCCCAGCAGCAGAGAGGGAAGAGCTCAGTTCTCTCTTGGTGTCCTGAATGGGCAACTTTCCATTAAAATGGGGACAATTTCAGCTTTTCTCCTTTAAAAGTTACTCCTGTGAATGAGGAACCATGAAGTATTTCCTTGTTCAGTCACTCCTGGTACTTTTTGCAGGATTCATCCAGGAATGGTGGCGAATCTTCAGCTGTGCTGTGGCACTGCCCCACAAAGGGGAAAAGCCAGCCCAGAACTGAGGGAATGTTTGAGAGCAGTTCAGCAAAAAGTGGTGAAATCTTTCAGCTCAAAATGTGTCAATCTGTTCCCTTTACTTCAAAAATGTCTTATGGAAACTTCTGGAGTTTCAGTTCAGTACCAAACGTTCCCTTCCCATCCCAGTTTCAACGAAAATAAAGGGTTGAACCGCGGGGATTTGCCACAGGGGAGGAATCCCAATTTTTGCTCAGCTTTATCCGGATGGTTCTGCTTTGTACCCAGAGAACTCGAATTGAAATGAGAGAGCAATGACTTGGGAGCAGCTACTCCATGGGGTGAGCAGCAAAAGCTCCTCTATTCCCTCTTATCCTTCTTTTCCTATTTTTTCCCCCCTCTTTTTCAAATCATGAGGGCTTTGACAGGACCGTGTGGTGGGAGGCCATGGATTGGCTTTCTGTGCACTGATTTTTAGGGCAAAATGAAAATCCAGGAAGGAACCTGGAATGAAAATGAAAATGAAAATTTTCATTTTAGGGCAAAATGAAAATTCATGGAAGGAACATGGACTCAAAGAGCTTTTCCCAGAACAAACTCTGAGTCACTGTTTGTTTGGGCTGGGGAAAATCAGGAACCACGCCTTGAAATCCACTGGTATAAGTCAGAGATGCCTCCTGGGAAGATCTCAGCTGTTTCCTGCCAGGATAAGAGCTGGAATCAGGAGCTCGGGGCAGAGATAAATGAAATGGAGTTTGGCTGTCCCTGGTCACAGGCTGCCAAACACAGGTAATTCCCTGAAAAAGGGAAATCTTTCCTGAAGGGGAAAGTCCACCTGAGCTCAGGTTTGGCTCCAAAACTGTCCCCCTGGTGATCCCCAAAGGCTCCTGGTGAGATCAGCTCGGGGCAAACACAGATCCCCAAAGGCTCCTGGTGAGATCAGCTCGGGGCAAACACAGATCCCCAAAGGCTCCTGGTGAGATCAGCTCGGGGCAAACACAGATCCCCAAAGGCTCCTGGTGAGATCAGCTCGGGGCAAACACAGATCCCCAAAGGCTCCTGGTGAGATCAGCTCGGGGCAAACACAGATCCCCAAAGGCTCCTGGTGAGATCAGCTCGGGGCAAACACAGATCCCCAAAGGCTCCTGGTGAGATCAGCTCGGGGCAAACACAGATCCCCAAAGGCTCCTGGTGAGATCAGCTCGGGGCAAACACAGATCCCCAAAGGCTCCTGGTGAGATCAGCTCGGGGCAAACACAGATCCCCAAAGGCTCCTGGTGAGATCAGCTCGGGGCAAACACAGATCCCCAAAGGCTCCTGGTGAGATCAGCTCGGGGCAAACACAGATCCCCAAAGGCTCCTGGTGAGATCAGCTCGGGGCAAACACAGATCCCCAAAGGCTCCTGGTGAGATCAGCTCGGGGCAAACACAGATCCCCAAAGGCTCCTGGTGAGATCAGCTCGGGGCAAACACAGATCCCCAAAGGCTCCTGGTGAGATCAGCTCGGGGCAAACACAGATCCCCAAAGGCTCCTGGTGAGATCAGCTCGGGGCAAACACAGATCCCCAAAGGCTCCTGGTGAGATCAGCTCGGGGCAAACACAGATCCCCAAAGGCTCCTGGTGAGATCAGCTCGGGGCAAACACAGATCCCCAAAGGCTCCTGGTGAGATCAGCTCGGGGCAAACACAGATCCCCAAAGGCTCCTGGTGAGATCAGCTCGGGGCAAACACAGATCCCCAAAGGCTCCTGGTGAGATCAGCTCGGGGCAAACACAGATCCCCAAAGGCTCCTGGTGAGATCAGCTCGGGGCAAACACAGATCCCCAAAGGCTCCTGGTGAGATCAGCTCGGGGCAAACACAGATCCCCAAAGGCTCCTGGTGAGATCAGCTCGGGGCAAACACAGATCCCCAAAGGCTCCTGGTGAGATCAGCTCGGGGCAAACACAGATCCCCAAAGGCTCCTGGTGAGATCAGCTCGGGGCAAACACAGATCCCCAAAGGCTCCTGGTGAGATCAGCTCGGGGCAAACACAGATCCCCAAAGGCTCCTGGTGAGATCAGCTCGGGGCAAACACAGATCCCCAAAGGCTCCTGGTGAGATCAGCTCGGGGCAAACACAGATCCCCAAAGGCTCCTGGTGAGATCAGCTCGGGGCAAACACAGATCCCCAAAGGCTCCTGGTGAGATCAGCTCGGGGCAAACACAGATCCCCAAAGGCTCCTGGTGAGATCAGCTCAGGGCAAACACAGATCCCCAGTCCTGTTCCCAGCTCTGTCAGTGTAGGGAGTCAGGACAACACCTTTGTGAAAAATGAGGTTCACT
>VZRF01006260.1:0-19706 GCA_013396875.1 Vireo altiloquus
GCACCTTCCCTTCCCTTCCCACAGAATCACTTGCTGAAAAGCACTGAGCTCTGCAGATTTGGTGCTAGAATTCACTTTGTCTTCATTTATTTTTACCTCTCTGACAAAACTATGACAAATTCCCAAGCCCTAAAGCTGTGAATAGCAATAAGTACTTCCATTAAGATTTGAAAATAAAAAGCAGAGAGAGACAGATCAGGGAGCTAAACTGCTCCTGGAGAGGCGAGCAAGCCCACTGTGTTCAGCAGGTATTGTGAAGTGACTGCTGCTCAGGTACTGGGTTTAGTGGATTGGGGCTTTTTGTGGTTTTTGTTTGGGGGATTTTTTGCACAACAAGGCAAGCAGGTATTGTCCTAAATACAAAGTTGTACCATGTCCCTTTTGCTAAGTAAAAACAAGAGCTTTCTCATAGATGAGAAAGTTACCAGGCTGCAAAAAGGTGAATTGTGCAAAACCTGTGGCTGCATTCTTCTAATAGATCACACCGTTTTACATTCCTTTTCCTGACCCCAAATTTCGAATTTCTCTTTGCACATTCATCCACTGCTCAGCCATGGGGTGGCACTGAAAGTTATTCAAGAGACTTTGTACTTTTACTTGATACCATAATCATTGTGTCTTTATCTACTGAATCTGGAGTCACAAGATCAAGAATTGATTTCTAGCATCACAGCCTAGGTGGTGACTTTAACCATCCAATTGTCCTTAACAGCCATTTCTACACATTTCTCTGCTGTCTCTCTCTATTGCTGACTGCAGAATAGCCTAACATGATATTGCCAGCACTTCTCTCTGGATTCACACATTTGATACTGAAGTAATGTGAATTCCTCAAATGCAGATTGCCATAATTTATCAAAACTGATAAATGGGAAACAGTATGGAAAGAAAACAGTTTTCAGATATTTCAGGTATAATGAACAATGTGATATAATTTCAAGTAATTTTGGAAACAATCAGAGGCCAAAGTTCCCAAGGAGGTAATATGATTTTCTAAAATGCATCCATTCTGTAAAATTCTCTCATTACATCAAACACGCAAAGAGACACACCAAGGTGATGCCAGGATGATTTTTTGTCTTTTCTTTTATACCACTTTTATATACCCTTTTATACAGTTTTCATGTATTCTTAGTGCTTTTAGCCCACATACTTGTAATTCTTCAAGTCTGATAAGTAAGCTGAGACTCACTGTACTGTTAGGCCAGGAGACTAAAAATCCTGGAAGCCTCTCAGTCAGGGATCAGAAAGCCCCAGACACCAAGGTCCTTTCTACAACACATTCTGCAAAGTAAGATAGACCCATCCAGGGGCAGATGGGGGATTCATTTGAGCCTCTCACTGGGGAATCTTTGATAGATATGCTAATGTGCAAGGCCTATAAATTGCATACACAATTTTTCATGGACATGCACTGTGGTGTGCATTTCAGTGTGCAGTTTGGCACATTCCACCTGGGCGATGTGGTGCACTCAGGATCCTTAAATAAATACCGAGGTAAAAACTCCTTTTCCCCATAACTGTGTTTGGCTTTTAATTTTAAGACTAGGGAAAGGCAGCAAAGGTTTACAGCAACATTGCAGTTCCTAGGAATCTGATAGTTTAATCATATATTTTCAAATAAATGTAAACCAGGATTCTTAATCTCAGTGTCTTGTGGATGGGTGGCCAGCAAACAGGCAGTGACACTGCACCTGCGTGCAGAGCTGGGCATTCCTAGAAGGAAAGCCATGGAGGAGAGATATCTGCATTTTACAGCCCCAGGACTTGCAGGCTGCCAGGTGGGTTGAGTGCCTGTCAGACACTTGGAGAAGGAGCCCTGAGGTGGGGACAGGGTCTGCATCCCCCTCACAGACAGCATTGCAGCAACCTGCTGCCCAGGAGGACAAGGCACCTCTAGATTAATTTCTGCTCAAGATAAAAGACTGTGGCAGTTCTTCTCGTTTCAAATAAGAAAAAGTTGTCCACCAGTTTCATATGGCCTTACAAGTTCTCTTCTTTAGAAAAGGTATATTAATTCTCTCAGCAGAACAAGGCCTTTTTCAACTTATGTCCTGCTGCTTCCCTGTTACCTTCCCTCAAGAACAAAATGGGTGTATTACACCTTTATTTGGGTTTTAGTATAAACATCTCTTTTCTTTTCCTTCTATCTAGCAGCCTGTTCAATTTGTCATAGAACAGGTAGATTTAAAGCAGAGAGAAATCTGATGAGAGGGAAATCTGCAGGCAAGGCTCTTCAAGTGTCTTGCTGCAGCACCACTCTTGAAATAGAGAAATTATTAGGCTGCATCACATATCACATATCACATAGTGATCCACCTAATAATGGAGCCAGAGTAGCTGGGACCTAATCTCACTGTTCCAATGGGATTGTGTGTGGGCATTACAGACGGTTTGAACAACAACTGAGAAGACAGCCATTCATGCCTTACAGTGCACAAGTAATAACTTGTTTTCCATTACAGCAAACAATACCAACAAAGTAGTTAACAGCTGGTTTCTTCCCCTAGATTGACACAGCCTGATATTTCCTTAGTGGATATCTAACAAAACACAGAGACAGCCTCGACCAGTGCACTTCCAGATCGACAATTAATCACAAAAAACTGTTTGTCACAGGATGCTTAAAAACAAATAAAATAATTTTGAAGTATATAAAAGTCCTTTCTCTATGCTTATATTCTCTAAAAGGACTCTTTCTCTTCCAGCTTTCCTCATTTCTCTAGATGCTGTTAAACAATCCTCCCCTCCATCTCTCTGGGGTCTTTGGAGCTGCCCAGGGACTGAAGATTAGACTCATTCTGGTGCTCTATGTACTTCTATGGTAATACTCCTTACATTAATTTGTCCTTGTTGATTAATACCAAACTTTAACTGAGTTCAAACACTTACAGCAGGACTCTTGTCAAATTTTCCATGGGCACATTATCTTTACTGTGGGTATCTTATCTTTCATACATGGTTCAGGCACCGCTAAATATAATGGAAAAACTTCTGAGTTATAATGGTATCAAAAAGTGAGAGACAAACTCTTTAAAACATATAAGCAGTGTCAACCTGAGTAGTTTCAAATGCCCATTGAAGTTGAAGGAGCAATAGTAAGTTCTGGATCAAATCTGGTGAGGGAGGAAGTGAAAAATCCTTGAAAGCAAACACAGAGAATGAAAAAGTCTGATAGCCTATGATATAGATGATAGCCTATGCCAAGGAGTGACAGAATCTAGGAAGTTATTCCTCTGAGTTTTTAAACAAACAAGCCAATACACCCAATTCAATGTCACTATCTCACTGTGCAAGCCTTGCTGGTGTTTCCAGTGGCTTTTTGTTCCCACTGTTTTGATTCAATTTTTTAATTTCTTTTTTGGTTTACTTTTTTAATCTTAGGGATTAATGATGGTTGCTGTCAGGAGATGGAAACGTTAATGCAAAGTTGGGATAGTCCAACCATAATTCAGAGCTGAAATGACCAAGTGACTTCAGCTGCAGCTCAAGGTTCTTCCCCATCTTCACTGTCCTCCTTTGGACACTCTCTAATAGTTTAGTGTACTTCTTACATTGTGACACCCAAAACTGCCTCAACAGTCTTCACACTTTTGTCCCAAGCCATAATACATCTCCTTGTAAAAAACGAAACCAAATCCCCTTAAATGTGAACACAATCATACAAGCACACAAGATCTCTCTTGTGTAGGTGCAGTTGTCTGGAGGTTATAGCTCTGCTGGAGTTGCAAAGTGCTTAGAGTACTTTGATTTAATTAAAACAAGTAGGTTATGACATTACTTACGGAAACTCCACACATTCCTAGACACCACCAACCTATTTAGACTGCATCTCAGAAGCATATGAGTCCTCATCCTAGTCCTGGCAAGTAGCTTTTTGTAGCCCTACAGCATTTTGTCTGCTAAATAATATATGTACACAATTCCCTGTGCCCAAGACATTTCTGGGTAACTGAAAGATTACATCAGCCTAATCCACAAATATTTGGAGTAGTATTGTTAATGTCTCCAGTGGGGGAAAGTGTCAGCTATTTCAGCAAAACAGATTCAATGTTTTCTGTCAGTTATTAATACATGGCTTTTAACCAAGGGAAATTCTGTGATCCCTACTAAATGAATTTGCCTTTTGTTTACTTTTATGAAGTATTTTGAATGAACTCTTGTGTTCTCAGAGAGATCTGAACATAATCCTAGAATATTTGACCTGCTGCATTTGGGACATCTGAAAATTGTTTAGCTGCAAAGCAAGTTTATCTTGAAAAACTACAGCTTCTTTTTACTTTTCTTTTTTCTTGCATCATATGCAAAAATTACATATTTTTTTTGTGTCTTGACAACATACAAGATAAACCTGAGAAATGGAAATAATAGAGTCAGTTTTCCTAGGATCAAAAATTTTGTGGAGTTTTCTTGCTTTTAGTTTTAGATCCAACGCAGCTCAAAGAAGTAACGTTCTGAACCAGAAAACAGGAAGGAATATTAATCAAATGTGAAAAGGTTGCTGGAAAAAGAACAGCCTCAGAAAATGTTTTTAAAGATCAGTTGTCAAGAACACCATTATTTCCTTGGCCTATTTTATGCCATATTTTTGAAGAAATGGATCGTAAATTTCAGTTTCAGAGTACACCATGTTCGTTTGTACTGTAGGGATGCTTAGTGGCTAAAGAAAATTACTTAATATTGGCATTATAAAGAGATCTTCAGTTCTCCAAGTACTGGAACAATTTTGTGATTATTTTCTCTCACCCAAGCCAAAGGACTACTTTTATGTCCTGGCTGAGGAGGATGATCCTTAGCATTGGGTTTCTGCTGTACATTTTTTTTTCACTAGCTGAAGGTTGTTATTAAGTATCTGAGCAATTGTTGACCTCAGAAGCTGACAGAGTGTGGTGTGACTTCAGGACCCCATGCAAGTCCCATCCTTGAAAACCACCAGCACAAGCCAACCCCTGTGCACATTCCTGAGGCATCTGAGGGGCACCAGGTGCCACTCCTCAGACAACAGCAGCCTAAAGAGAAGCTTTAATCTACAGAATGAGTGTGAAAATGCCATTTGGTAGAAAGAGAAATTGGTCTTACACTGTACATATATACACATATACAAGTTATTCCACCAAAAAATGAATTTGGCTGGTAAGGCTTGTGTTAATAACTAATGGGTGATTTAGTTAACAACAGAAGTTACAAACTTGTGGTTTTACAGAAACAGATTTAAAAAGTAAAATTCGTGACATATACTCAGTGAAAACTGTATGGAAGAAAAGATGTTACTGATTTTACAAGTATTTTACAGTTTGGTCACTTTTCCAAAACATTGAGAAAATGAAAGATTTTCAAAGTAGAGAACACATCCTCAAAAAAAATCCACCTTTTTTTTCCCCTGAAGCAGAGCAGGCCAATTCTAACATTTCTCATAGATGGTTACTAGCTATTATTTTAGGGGGAAATTATTTTTTAGTAGAAATATTGTATTTTACCACTACATTATTGTTTTGACATCAGACTATTGACCTTTGTAAACATATACCCTTGCTTTAGAAGAATCTGTCTATTGTTTTACCAAGGCCTTTTTCTTCAAATAAGCCAATTTACTTTACCACTATTATTATGGTATCCACTAGGATAATTTGGTACTTGTAAATCATATATTCAAACATTTTTGGACTTAGGTTTTGTTTGTAGATGCACCTCCCACCTCAACAACATTGCCCAAGATGTGAAATGTGAAATTCAGACCAGTTCTCATGTTCCTTGTCCTGCTTCATCATCCCTACTATCCATGGCTGTACATCATCCACCAGCTGACAGCTTCTTGGGGAAAGCACACAATGCATGCTTTGAACTCTGCTGTTCCCCTGCCTGCAGCTCAGCCAAGTTCCTGCCTGGGCTGTCATGCCAGTGGATCACTGGCCTACACACGGAGTGATGGCAGGCTGCGCTCTCAATTTACACGCTGTATTTAGTGACACTCAAAGAGGTTTTAATGACTTTTCCATTCACCAGCTGCAATGCAACCTGTCTTTCTTGCAGTCAGTAGCACGTAGAGTTGCTATCTTTTCTACACTTTTTTCTCTTATAATTTATATTTTTGCCGTCTGTATGTCAACAGGTATAAGTGAAGGTGGTGCTTGTGATTTGGCACTGTGGCAGAGCAAGACCTCCCCGCCGAAGAAGTAACTTCTTGATGAGAACACGTGAAGCACTCAGACAGGATCTTCCTTGGTATTGATGCCTCTGAAGGAGGGGAATGATGCCGCAGGTTTTAACTTCTATATTTTTCAAATCCTCTACTGCTTAGTGGGTAACTCCAAAGTTTCACGTAGCCTGTTAGCTACTGTTCTCTCATGCAGGTTAGACATAACAAGCATCTCTAGGTTTGCCCTTCAAGGACATCTGGCCCCAAAATGTGTAAACTAAAGCCTCTAAATGGGGGGGTCATACTTAGGATAATTCCATCATTAACTGAGGTTATACTTGGAGAATTAACCCTGATATGCAAATAGACCAAACTTACAAAAGTGTGAAGAACCTTTGACCCAGGGTCCATCTTGGGTGTAGCCTTTTGACTGCCCAGGGTGTGCCTTTGAGGGCCCTTCAAATAAATACCTACGTTTATTCTCTTATTTTTGTCTATTCTCTGTTTTCAGGTGGACACTTCAAGACATCTGTATTTCATCTATTTCTCAGAAAAATATGATGTCGACCTGTTTCTATTATCCTGAACCAGGACTCACATACTAATGCATAGAGTGCAGATTGCTCTGCATATTTAGCTAAATATGTTTATCTGAAATATTGAGATCTTTGTAGATGTCCTCTTCTATCCAACCTCTAGCTGAGGCGAGTTAAGTTCAACGACAAGGTAATAGGCTTGGTCAACGTATAACAGAGTGATTCCTCCTCTGCAGGAACCCACACCCATCCTATTTCAAGGCGAAGAGGCTGCCAAATTTCAATGGATGCATTGGCAGGCTGGGGGAAATCTCTACACATCCTCCCCTGGGCCTCTGAAAGCAGAAGGACTGGGGAACCCTGGGCTGCATTCTCCTTCCAAATATCACATTTTTTTCAGTGTGATTCTCAACTCTATAACATGTATGTTCAGGATCCCATGTGTTTTCCAAAGATATGTCTGTATAAAATATTGGCCTTTTTCCACCAGGTCTTTATGTGTGTCTGCTTACAAGGATTAGTTATGCACTGAAAGGTTTGGGCTGCTTCCAGGCTGTGGGGAGCACTGCACGTCCAGTTGCCACGGCTTAATGCAAGCCATTTATTAAACTGTCAAAACTGGCCAAGCACCAAATGCTGACTCAAGTGCTGGATATTCTTTTAAGGTGTTTGTAAGCTTTTGGTGCAGCAAACTGGGGGGAACTTGAGAGTATGAATACAGTGAAAGATGCTGCTAATGAACATTAAGACAGTAACACAGACATGACTTCAGTAATCAGCAAAACCCATACATAATATTGTAAATAGCAGCACTAGACAATCTGAGAGAAACTTCACTGAAAATGTCTACGGTTTTGTAAATGTTTGTTGGAGGCAAGCTCACATTTTTTACTGGTAGTCAAGGATCTGAGTTAAAACTTTCAGCTTTATCATGGACAGTATCTTATCACAAGCAGTATCTCCTCTTTCCATACCCTAAATTTCAAAATTCTAAAGCCTCCAGAAACAGTTCTGGCTGACGTGGAAGGGCACTTCTGGGTAGGCCACTGGACCAAAAGTGCAATACATGGATATCTTTCAACCTTGGTAATGGTCTTTATTTTTGGAAGGTCTTCTGAGAAAAAAAATTGGTAGAAAAAATGCCAGCAATTTATTCAGCAAATGATATGTATGGCCTATAAAATTAAGCAGGAAATTCATATAAGCCAAGCACTTGATGTGTATGAGGTAGAGCTTTCAAACTTGTGCATTTTGCTGTAGAAATACTGTGAGTTGTATTTTTGTTCAATGATCACTCATCACCTTAAAATTCCTAGTTTGAAAAATGTAAAAACCTCAATATTTCATAACTTTTAAAGTATATATCAGAATAAATTGCTTTTAAATTTCTCATTGATATGTGTGAAATCGCCATTTTGGACAATCTGCCAGGTAGCAACCAATCTGTGAACATTGTAACTGTAATGGATATTTCCCATTTTGATTGCAAACTAAGGGTAGACACTTCTGCTTGGTGAAGAGAGCTTAACTAATGAATTTTTTAGGTAAAGTTTCCTTCACACTTGAAATGTCAGAAGAACAGAAAAACAGGGACAGGAGAAGAATTTTTTAATATTTTTTTACCTTCCAATAAGCAGGTATCTCAGTAAAGTGATATAATACTGCTGTGAGGGGATTTGAAATCAGTAGTTAATTGCTGTTTAAGGAGATTGATTGAATTGTGTTTCTTTTAAATTTGCATTATAGGCAAACATAAGTCTTCACATTTCTTCTCCTTTTAAAACTGCCAGAAAATTATAGTTTTAAAAAGCTCTAGGAGAGAGCTTAAATGCCAGATGAGGGATAATTTCTTTTAATTTACTGACACTTGTCCTCCAATTTTACAGCTCAGATGTGAAGTCCATTATGTGACTGAAAGCTGCATACATTTAAATTACTTGAACTATATTTAGGTTAAATAAAAAGGGCAAATGCATTTACTGAAAAGTAAAACCTTATAGCCATATGAGAAAAACAAATATAATAATGGAGACCAAATCCTTTACTCCGGACAAGTGCCTAACTGCTGAAGAACAACTGAATGCAACTAAAACGAGGAGTGCCTTGAATTTACTAAGGAGATTCTAGAGGACGATGACAGGAACTTAGATGTGGGTTTTACTTTAACAACCAAAGTAAATATTTAAGGCAGAGAATATAATGAAAGCATAATCTTGCTTTGCTCATGACAATCTTGCTCTTTGATATCTTGCCCTCCATAATAAAGGCAGTGTAAAAATGTCATACGGATATTGTACCTGAAGTGTTAGAAGAGTGGAAAATAAACAATACACAAAAAAAATCAGTCACCCTACACGACTGGGTCTGCAACTTTTGGAGTAAAATTTAACTTTTTTTTTTTAAATTTTTCTCAAGCAGTTGAACTAGAGAAATCTGAACAAGTTTTTAGTTATTAAGTGATCCTGTACATCTGTTTGGATACTTTTTCTAAATAGCAGATGTGGTTCATAAACATTAATACTGACTGCAGCATACAACAGAGACAGAAAAATTATGTTTGATTCTGATTCTGAATTAAGTCCAGTATACGTAAGACTAGCTGCTCAGAACGGAGTAAATCAATTCCAGCATGAAATCACAGCAAGAGGAAACTTGTTCCCAGAAACATCTGGATAAATATTGATCAAGAGATATTTCTAAGGAAGGATATGCTGTTGTCCTGCCCTTTAGACCTTCTCTTGTCGATCAGGTGTAGGACAGACACACAGACTGTGCATGGACCCTCTAGCAAAGCCACTCAAGACAGCCAGTACAAAATTTTCTCCATAAATAAAACTGAAGTGGTACAAACACTCTCCCAATGAATTCATCCTTAACAGGAAGGTGTGGAGCTTTAAGTGCCAAGAAGACTGTTTACCACTGTGATTTCCATTACTGAAAACTCTGAAGAGATCCTATACCAGTAAGTACTTCTCTCAGTATTTCCAGGGACTGCTTATGACCTGACATTGTTCTGTTAAGACAACACCACTTTAAGTGCTTTCCTAACTTAGTTCAAATATATAATTTATATTGAAGTTAACCAGCTCACAGTGAGTTCTTTGGTTGTTAAAAATATCATTACAGCTGCAGCTAAAGCTATAAGTTAAAATGGTCAGACTACTGGCTTTATTTCCTTGCAACAACAGCACATCTGTTTGTTTTTTAATATTGCTTAAATAGAGACTAGACATGTTCTGTTCAAATGCTTTTCTATTAGACGCACTTCTGTTTTCCATTTGTGCCTCCTGCATTAAAGGGATGCTTGAAAGCTTTGGAAGTGCCAAATGATTGCAATACTATATTTCAAATTGTAATGAGAGGAAAAAATATTGTATTTGTAAAAAATAATGAAAATTAATTTTTAGCTACTGTCTTTTCAGATAATCAATTAAATAATGATGATTTAATAATTTTTCATTTTTAGTCCCAGCTGATAAAAATTATGTCATCCAGAACTTCAATTTCCTTTTTAAATTTTACTTTGTTTTTCTTGTTCTGTTTTCCAGTGGGTGGCATAGTAATGTAAAACTTTCCACAGATTTTGTGCTACTGCAGTGTCATATACAGTGGCAGCACAGTCTAATGGTACTTGATGATTCATACTCTCTCGTTTGGTTACAAGATACGAACCACAGGTCTCACAGCTTGTCTTGAGGTGACAGGAGATAATAGATACCGGAAACCTCCTCACATGAGGTGGTTTTGTCAGCTATCCTCAAGTCATTTAAATAGAGTTATTCCCATTAGGTTGCCCCAGTAGATCCTTTCTGTGACAGCTTGGAGAGTCCTGAGACGTTTTCACCCTCAAAGGAAACCTGGTGTGCCATCAGTGTTGCTACACAAACTCTGGAAGGTATCTCAGATAGGAGACTGTCTCTGCCTGATAACACTCTGGAAAAACTTCCTCTCCTCTCACACTGTCAGGGAAGTCAAAACTGCTGCTCTCCTGTTTTTTCATCTTCTGTTTCTGGGTAATGCCACCTGAAACACTTCTAGACCAGGGAAATGAGAAAGGAATGTCACAGTCAGAAGAGCTAGTTGTCCCCAGGTGGTGAAAAAGCCGCTAAGGAACAATGCTCTCTAGAAAAATTAAGAGTAAATGAGCATAATCAGTGGCCATTTATTAGATCACAAAATCATAGAATTTTTTGGGGTTGGAAGGAACCTAAAAAGACCTTCTAAATCCAACACTGTTTTCCATGACATCATTCACAAGACAAGGTTGCTAAAAGCCCCATTCAACCTGACCCAAACAATTTCAGGGATAGGACACACACACCTTCTCTAGGCAACCTCATCCTAAAAAACTCCAATTCCTCTTTGTATCTAAGGTAAAATTACCCTATTTTATCACTACACTCTCTGCTCTGGTCATGCTCTGGTCAGAAGTTCCTCTCCAGCATTCTTCTTCGCTCCCTTAGGTACTGAAAACTTTCTGTGAGGTCTTCTTGAACTCTTCTCATCTTCAGGCTGAGCAGCCGCAACCCTCTTGGGTCATTTTTCACAGGAGAGGTGTTCTTGTCCTCCAATCATTTGTTGGGATGATTTCATCACAGATAGTACTCACAACATCCCTTTTTGTTGTACAGGAGTACAAGTTACAGCTGGAGCCTGTGTTTGTGTGGGTGTATAATCAGCAGCTGCGGCTTGCATCACCCTCCCTCTGCTGGAACTGTTCCTGGGGGTGTTTCCATCTACATCTGCACACTGCTGCAACATTTATCAAGTACATTAGAGTCGCCCTTATACCACTGTGAATCTACTACTGTAAGAGTGCTTGGGAAGGTTTAAATCTAGGCACTTCACAGAAAGATGGGATAACCCTCAGAAGTGTACCAATCTTTGTATTCTACCATGAAGTACCAGAGCAATGAATTAGAAAGCACAGTATGCTCTGTAACTCACATATAATTCATAAACTGAGCTGTTAAGTGGAGTCCTGTCAAATTTGATAAAATTTTTTTAATTCCCATTTTCCCATATTCTAAAACATCTCCTTGCAAAGACCCAGATTTCTCTCGTAGGCTCTGCAGTATTTTTCACTATCTAGGACAGTGTGCTTTGTGAATAGTAGAACATTTCTATGACTAGCATATCAAGGACAAAATAATTGCATCAATTAAAAAATTACTAGATAGTTTAGATGAATGATAATTGTATGTACAGGTACAGGAAGGACTAAAAGCTGTCAAACAAATATTTATTTACCAGGTTTTTTCTTCACACTTCAAGGCATTTTGATAGTACTTTATTGAATCTATCCAATGATAAGTATGCAAAAATGTATTTTACTATAAAAGTGAGGCATTTTAGCAAATATTAAAAAAAAACCTTATTGTGGCAAAAATGAGGCCTTAATTGCTAGGGCTTTTCCACAAAATTACTCCGTGTTCATAGAATTTTTCAGAAGGCTTTATTATTATTATCAAGAACAGAGAGCAAACTTTTTCTGCCTCCAGCCATGTTAGCTGGGGGCATCATCTCTCTGTGTGACTGTGACTGTCTCTCCAGCACAGTCTCACAAATATGAAAACAAACAAAGACAAAACTCTTTCATAGGTCAAGGAAAGCACCTTACCAAAACATCTTTCATTATTTACATTCTTCTCCTGGGTACCTCCAGAAGTTCCCTTTTAGAAATGGAGTAAGTGTTACATTTCGAGACAAGTTAAAAAAGAAATTGCTTTCTCTAGCTTGTTGCTGGGATCTCTCTATGATCCACTAAGGAGTCAGCACCACACCTTATCTCTTCCTAGAGATGTTTATGTGTCTCAAAAAAAATCCAGGTATGAAATATCGGGAAAAATTCTGTGGAATTCAAAATTCTTCATTGTCATTTCCCAGCAAAACTGGACACAGTCAATATTATGCTGCAAATTAAAGGCCAAGAGGGCTCAGTCTGGAGATGTAGCTTATGTGCCCAAGTCATAAATGGTGCCTCACAGAATTTTACATAGACACAGTGCTAGTACTATAATCTAGTAAGTGAAAATAAAACTAGAAAAGAGAATTAAAAATTGGCATCATGTTTTTGTGAAAGTATTTAAAATGTGAAACCCAGATAGTTTTCATTCAAAATTCTTCTTATTCACAGTAAATATTCAGTTCTTGTCTAGGAAAAAATAAAGCAAGGAAAGTAGAAGTTACCCATAACCCTGCACTACCAGCCCTAATCAACTGAAGTTTGTATTCAAAGGCTTTTCATATCAGTATTTCCTACTATTGATCCCTCCCAAAATAAGGCTCTCCTAGCATGGAACAGTTCAACAGCAGAGGCATTTGCACTATTTTGAGCTGTACCTGACAGAAAGGAAACCACAGGGACACATTAGATGTTGCCTACAAGAGGACATACATCTGGATAAGAGCTGCAGCATTACAGTGGATAATGGAGTGAAAGACTATGCTGTGGACAAACCCTTTGCAGGGGAAACTCTGAAGCCAGATTCCCTAAAAGGCTGGTAGAGTTTTCTTAGCCTTCAGAAATTAATCATCTAGGAGAACAAATTCAGACCTCAAAGTAATAAGTGAAAAATCAAGAAGTCTTCTGTTGCCTGTTTGTTTGACTGAAGTATGATGAATGGAAGGGCTTTCCTGTCCCAAACCCTAGAACTGAGAGGAGCTGGAAGAAAGGAATGGCTCTGTGGGAAGCCAAGGACCTTGGCACACCACAGCCTGGTCTGTGCAGAGGCACTACTTCTGGCAGGGGTGACTGAGACACCATAAGCTGATCCTTGGGAGCTAGAATACATTCAAACATGTCAGAGGGCTCAATCGCCTTGATGTTTGAGGCCCAACACCTGTCTTTGCAGATGATAGCTCTGTTACTTGGCACTCTCATCAGCCAGGCCCTGGCTGCTGTTGAGGTTCTGCTCATTTATTATTGAAGAGAGAAAGAGAAGCTTCAGCTAACTTTTGGGAACAGATCATTACACACACTGCATTACACAGCGCAGACATGCACGCACATGCCAGCACTAAAAATTTTAACTTCTAAAATAAACACCCGTACAACACTCAATTTATGTAAATATGTACACTGCAGTTATATGTGCATGTGTCTCATTAAAAAAAAAAAAAAAAAAAGTCAAACTCCAACTTTCCTAAATTGAAGAAAAGCTATTCAAATCTAGCAAGGAAATTTTGTAGTGCTGCTGGTAATTTTCCAGAGAAGTTATGAAAAAGCAAGCTCACTGACAACTTTTGGAAGCTGGCAGGAAGAAAACAAGCAGAGAAGGTCAAGCCAAGTAATTATTTAACTAAGACTTTAACTTTTCATGGTTATGTTTGAAATTTTAGCAACAAATATTTTACTGTATTTATATACAAACAAAAGTATGCTTATATTAATTAAGTTTGAAGAAATTCTCAGTTGTAGAACCAAATCCAAGAAATATTAAAGTTAACATTTTTTTCCTTTCTAATTTTTAGCAGGATTTCATAAAATAGAACAATATGTCTCTTCCTCTCTGTTTTTAAGGCTTTTTTTGTGTTTAAAAGGATGAATAGAGAACCTATGCATGGAGAAATGCAAGACTTGCACAAGAAATCCTGATTTCCATGATTAGGCAAATAGAAATGGCCGTTTTATCGGTCTTTATAATATTGCATAACTTGAAAGAAAAATCTTTTTTTAAATGATGTGCTTAAGCAAGTACTTAAATTTAAGTGGGTTTTCAGTACCTCCTGATCTCCAGAAGAACATGAATGTATGCTTCTGCACTCTCCTGAATGAGGTGATCTCTGAACAGTGATTTTCCTTCTCTCTCTCCTAAATTCTGCCTGCTATTTAGCACTACAGTTTTGGTATTGTTAATTATGTCCATTCCAAATTATATTCATAGACAAAATAAAGAAGTAGGAGCTGAAGGTCTAGCATCCCTCATCTCTGTATACATTGGTACTTTTTATTTCCAGAAAGTAAAGCTGGGATTGATACCACCCTATACCCTAGGCTCTCTCAAACCATGCAGACGCACTGGCCCAGAAGATACTAGACAGCTGGAAGAACCTCAAAAAGGGAAATGTGATGGGGTTAAATAGCATGCCTTAGTCCTAGGCCATGCAAACCTCATGAAATGCAAAAAGCTCAAATACAGGGTCTTATTGGGGCAATCCTCAGCACAAGAAAGGTCTGGGAAGAGAATGGATTGTCCTGAGGGTACTGGTGGATGAGGGACTGGACCTGACCCAGCACTGAGCACTCCTAGCCCAGAAAGCCAAACATGTCCTGGGCTGCACCAAAAGCAGTGTGGGCAGCAGTGTGAGGGAGGGAATTCTGCCCCTCCTGCTCTGCTCTGCTCTGCTCTGCTCTGCTCTGCTCTGCTCTGCTCTGCTCTGCTCTGCTCTGCTCTGCTCTGCTCTGCTCTGCTCTGCTCTGCTCTGGTGAGACCCCACCTGCAGTGCTGTGTCCACCTCTGGGGCCCCAACATAAGACAGACATGGACCTGCTGGAGCAAATCCAGAGGGGGCCACAAAGATGGTCCAAGGGATGGAGCAAATCTGCTGTGAAGACAGGTTGAGGAAGTTGAGGTTGTTCAGCCTGGAGAAGAGAAGGCTTTGGATGCTTTTCAGTACCTGAAAAGGGCCTACAAGAAAGCCAGACAGGGACTTTTGGCAAGGATATATAGGACAAGAGGAAATGGTTTTAAAGTAAAATAAGATTTATATTTGATATAAACAAGAATTTTTGGTGGGACACTGTAACAGGTTCTGTCTGTTCTGGAGAAGCTGTGAATACCCCATCTCTGTAAATGTTCAAGGCTGGGTTGGATGGGGCTCTGAGCAAATTTGTCTTGTGAAAGAAGTCCCTGCTCATGGTGGGGGGGGTTGGATTAGAAGGTCTTTGAAGGTCCCTTCCAACCCAAACAATTCTATGTTTCTCTGAAAATATATTCTCTGTCCAGGACAGAGGCAGTACTAAATCTTATCTATGTGACCATTAGAAGATGAATATTGCTAAGCTAAACAACCTCACAGCTGGCCTGCTCCAGTTTCCTCTGCAATAGTAAATTTTCTATGCTTTAGAATAATGACAATCTGCTAGAAGAGAAAAGTTGAGAGAAAATATGGCCAGTATTCGTGTGAGATACAAAAAAGCCAACCCTTTTGAACAGTTTCAGTTTGGATTTCTAGCACGAAAACAGAATTTCAGAATGTTTGTGTATTTTTTCCCCCTCATCTTTTTTCTATATATGCCTCCCTGCATAACCAGTAAAATGCTGTCCCCAGAGAGAAGGGATGTCACTGAAAGCAGCTGGGCTGCATGCAGGAAGAGCCATCCCTAGTGCATTCCCTGAATGGACAAGTGCATTGGACAAGAAAATGCCACCCATCTGATCCCTTTATTCATTCCAATATTTATGGATAAATATGGCCAAACACTTAAAGATTCTTTAGTCTGAATGACCCAGCTTTAAAAGCACCAGTCCCTATGTAATAACAACCCACAAATGCAAATCCAGTCATCTAACTTACATACAAAGCTAGATTAGGCTGAAAAATTTGACAACTGCCTCTTTTCTGAAAAAATGAGCTCTCGGCACTCCACCCCTACACCAAAAACAGAGAAAAAAAATGCTATTTCTGGGTAGCAGTTTCCAAGGTTGTTTAATATTCAGTGAGGATCTTAAAGTTAGCTCCCATTTTAAGAATTTCACAGCACATCTGTGCATCATGGCATGTTTTAAGGCTTTTCTCGGACACCATGATTTTTTCCTAAAATTCTTACTTGAGAAAAAAAATCCAAGGCATTAATTGTTCTTCCTCCATCATTTCCAAAGATGCATTTCTAATTACGCACAATTGCAGCTTATTCAACTCTTTTACATTGTACATTCCCACAATGTACTCTTATCAAGAACTGCTACTGACAAATGTGTTCACAAATAGGAAAATTTGGCAGTTGATCCTCCTTTTCTTCGTTCTACAGGTTATTGAGGCAGTATTATTTAGTTATGAAATATATGACTTTTATATTGCAAGTGTCTACCTAGGATTGCTAGGATACTGTGACAAATCAATGGTAAAACTCTCAGTGTCATCTATAACAAAATGGTTAAGCCAAAACTCAAAATACTAACCCTATTTGTTTTGAAGGTCTAAAAGATATGACAACACACCCACCCTATTTTCATAATAAACCTCTAACAAAGCACTGGACCACATCACACAAACAAAACTGTCCCAGCATTAATTATCATGGCACATTTCAGCCCAAAGGGAGTTTATCCGATTTATACGTCTTTGGGAAAGTGGTTTGAAAATATAATTGAAATGTGACAGACTCCTAATTATAGAGGCAACTGTAACAGTCAAATATTCTCAAAACAATAGCACGTGTAACTAACTTTGACAAAGCAATGGTGTTGTGAATTAATGTTGCTGATAATTCATACCCAGCTTACAGGGAATTCAAGACATACTGTGATGTTTCCTGTCTGTGCCCCTGTTAAGATCCAACACGATGATGCAATGAAGAGTGCCAATCATAACATCTTTCCTCACTAAGACAATCTTCTTTATGATCAAAAAAATTGAATGTTTATTCATGTAGACTGTTATCTAATAAGAAAATCCTGTAATAAAATAAAACTTGCTTCATGTTTTCCAGGGACAAAAATTTTCTTCGTCTATGAAAGTCAAGATATTTTTATAGCAGTGGCCTCAACATATACCAGAGAAATAAGGTAGTTATAGTAATTCAGGTAGTGAACAACTCTTGGCAGTATGCAACATTACTCAGAAAACAGCTAAATTGCAAATAAGCACACAAATTCATCCAAGCTGACTTCCCACAATTTCAGTTAAAAGGCTCTTAATAAACCTTTGTATAACCCAGCAGCACATTCCAAGCTGGTGGGAGCTCTTTTCTCAGATGAAGGAATCTGGGACCTGTACGAACATAAAGTCAAAAGAACAAAGCAAGTCGGGGAGGAGAGGCACAGAATAGCTGAGCAGTTTCTGGCAATGATCCCTCATCGAGCATGGGAACAAGTGGGTACCTCTTCAGCTAGGAACACTGAGTGCTCTCATGGTGATATGAACTCTCAGAGTTCAAATGTACTCTCAGACAATCAGATGAGTTTGCCATCCCAAACTTTTACATCATGTGGTTGAGAACACATCTGTCAGAATGTGTACCTGTATGGCACTCGTTTCCTTATGCCACTTGAATGCAGGTGTATCGGGACATAATTCCATGACCCAAACACTGAAGAAGATTATTCTGTGGCTTATCAGGTGTGAGAGATGATTTTGTCTCTAGGGTTATAACCTTTCCTCTACACTTCAACAGGCCAGAGGGAGGAGAGCTAGAGCCACTGGCAAGTGAGAGCAAATGTAAGTAGCCAGTCCCCAGGATTCCACAAGCCAGGTATACGGAAGTCAAGGTGTTTCTAACTCCCTTCTTTTAGTGCCACTGGTCCCAGCAGACAAGTGCAGCTGGTCTTGGAGTTGATGTTCTTTCTCCCAGGGAGTAGCAGGGGCAGGGCACAAAGCCATAGTGCCTGTCCAAAATGGATGCTGAGAGGCTGTACTGAGTGCTGCCGGCATGGAGTTGAATTTTCCCCACAGCAGCCCTCGCAGGGCTGTGCTGGGCATTGGTAGCTAGAAGAGTGCTGATGGCACACCAGTGTTTCAGCTACTGTTCACAGCATAAGCACTGCCTCTATGATGTGCTGCCTTCCCATCGGTAGGCTCAGGTGGGCAAAATCTTGGGAGGGGACATAATGAAGGCAGCTAACTCACACTAGCCAGAGGCACATTCCATACCATATGACATCAGGCATAAAAGTAACATAAAGAGGAAGGAAGGGAAGGCTTTTGTTATTTATGCTTGTCTTCTGGAACCACTGCTGCATGTGCTGAAGCTCTCGCTCCTGGGAAGTGACCAGACACTGCTTACTGAGGGGAAGTAGAGAATGCTTTTTTTCCCTTTGCTTGTCTACATCTAGCTTTTCACTTTTGCTTTAGTAAATTGCCTTATCTTAACCTATGAGTTTTTCTCTGTAGTATTTTCTCACTCCTGTCCAGGTGAGAAAGGGGACTGATAGAGTGATATGGTGGGCCCCTGACTTCCAGCTAAGGTCATCTAGCATGACAGTGAAGCCAGAGGATGTCCTAGGTCAGGTGGGAATCTGTTGTGGATGGCTTGGAAATTTTGCAGGGCAGATAATACCCATTAAGGTCACAGCTGGCTTAATCCATAGCCTGAGTGGGTAAGAAGGATGGATGCTCTTGAGTTTAAATACAGAGGCAAGTGTTGTGATCCAATTATTATTAAGGTTCTTTAGAAATTCCTCTGCCCAAATTAAGGTGCAAATGAGACCATATGCCAGTCAAAAGTAAGGGTTTTATTTGGTAAATATGAGAGAGAGAGAGAAAAAGAAAGTAAGTAGTAGAAAATAGGTGGGGGGACAGAAAGAGAGACAGGGACAGAATAAGGAAAATATCACCACTCTGTGGATCCCAGTGATGCTCTGTTTATCCTCTCCAGCTGCTCTTCTTGGTGAAGGTGCCCCCAAAAAGTGCAGAATCCCCTGGGTTTATATCCCCTGGAGCCAGGTGTCAATGTCCAGGCATGTTCCCTGGGGAGGGACAGTCTCTTACAGCAGACTCTGGAGCTGTTCCATCACGTGCAGCCCTGGGGTGCAAGGCCAGCACTTTGGGGATCTTTGATGGATTGTGACTCCCCCTCAGCTGCCTCTCACATCAGAGTCCTGTGGATGTGGCCTGTGGGGTTGGGGCTCCACAGCTGGGCTGGTTTGTGTAAGGGAGGATTGGTGTTCAGTGCCTCTGGCCTGAGGTTATGCCATGCACCCAAAACCTCCTCCTCCCCCCTTGGCTGGGGGGGAGTCTGTGTAAACCTGGCTTCTGTGAGCTGTGCTCTGCCCCCACCCCAAACCTGGCTCCTGTGAGCTGTGCTCTGCCCTCACCCCAAACCTGTGAGCTGTGCTCTGCCCCCACCCCAAACCTGGCTCCTGTGAGCTGTG